>CATIWF010024776.1:0-17761 GCA_949630135.1 Balakata baccata
ATTTTGGCCCTTTCTTTCTCAATAGGAAATGATAGTCCGCAGTCTCACTCATTCACTCACTTGTTCACTTAGACAATAGCGTAAACACTTACATTTTATTCTTTTTCTAATATAATATTCATGATCAATCTACTAAATTATAATTCAGCGCATATATATGATTCCAAAAGATGACAAAATACTTTTTTAAAAGTTACTTTAAAATTACCTATAATTTAAGCTTAAAATCTCTTGTTAAGTTAAAATTCGTGTCTAATTTATATCCACACCCGCTTAACTAACACTTGCCTCTAATTCTAATCTCCTTTCGCTCTCTTTCAACTAACTTGAGGTTTACTCTCTTCTGAAATACTCTCTCTCTTCAAAGGTATTCAATATGCTTCATCCACTTTTCTTTTCTAACAACTTGGGTTGCACTCATTGAATCATTTTCTTCTAAAATACTTCTATATTTTTGTAACATAAAAAAATAAAAAAACAAAAACTTTGGTAAGAACCCATTTGTTATTCAAGATAGTGACCGTTCGGGCTCCTTGCACTATTAAAATGGAATTAAATCCACCATGAGTATAGTGGCTATCAAGTTTTGTATTTTCATCCATCCATTAGCTACATAATACATCAATAAATAATTATATATATGAAAATTGAAACTTAAAATTATCACAACTCTGATTATTAATTAGTACCCTTAAACTAAAATTTATTGATAAAAAAAATAACATTTTATCTCATTGTATACATTTTTCATCTCTAATTACAATTTCCATTTTAATACTAATTAAATTATACATATGTTGTGATTCATGTCACGTAAAATTACACAACATAAAATAATTACTTCAAGATATTATTAATAGTTGATGTATAGTTTTATAAATTTATTGAAAAATTGTGATTATGAGTAATTTTAAATAGAAAATTCGGACAGTTCTCACAACTCAGTTTTTGGAGGATGACCCAGATTTATGTTGTTTGACATGAGAAATATAAATTATGATATTCATATGCTTAAAACAGTGATTGTGTGAATAAAAATTGAATATCAGATTAAGCTCCTTGCTAATGAAAAAAGAAGTGAAATGTGGGATATCGGGAAAAATTATAAATTGGGAAAGTGGTTTATATAGAAAGACTTAACCTTACGAAATTAAAAAGGAAGAAGCATGAAATGCTCTCTTTTGTGCAACTTGCGCACATGAATGGCGAGCCGAAATATCATGGTCCAGGCCTAGCTTAACTTTTATATTTTTTATTACTGGAAATTGGAGATTGAGGGACACGCTGGTGTTGATGCGGCACACCCGCGACAGAAGGTCATGAGCTGTGCACAATATGACAGTGTCGATACGGCACGCCTACATCAGTGTCTTTCTAGAAAATTGTCTTTTAAGCTTCTTCTTTACAAATGTTTATAGAAATTTATGGAACTATTGCATAATATAAATTTGATATTACAAAGGTTTTATTTGCAACCATAATGAGACTTTAATTACAATTATTTCTTCTCTCTTCCCCTCTAGTATGAGTGTATTATTCAAGTTGAAGACACATTTTTGAGCAGTTTTTTCTCTTTATTTTTTTTTTCACGTGATAGAGTGAAACACTATCAGTTCACTATGAGCAAGGTTATATTATTCATCATGTACTTTGGTATCTATTGTATCTTGTTGCTTGTAAATTTAAATACTAGTGGCAGAAAATAATTTATTTTAAGGACACTATATAAAATACATATGTTATATTATTTTCTTATCTCTTGACCGTATAGTCAATGCTGGATTAACAACATATTACCATATTCCTAACAAAATTTACTTCACAAATAAGGATATAGGAAGTCAAATCCTTTTGATTGAAGTGTTTTGGGTAGTTTCACATAGTCCAATATGTTAGTCTTTGAACCCACATAAAAAACATAAACAAATAAATGCTTTTGATAGATTAATTTGAAGTGGAGCAAGTGCTATTTCTTTTTTTTTTTTTTTTTCTGTTTAAATAGGATTGAAGTATAAAATTATGATTGGAAATTTAAAAATTGTATTGCTTTCCTTCAAAGAGAAGTGGGATAAAAGGTGGTGTGTCTATCAATTCCACTTACATAACCGAGCCATTCAAAATCGTGGCGTGGATAAGTATTCATAAAAGTATGTTAAGTTGTCACTATTGAAGTATGCATACATAGCATATAATTAATTCCTTATAAGCAACAATTATGTATAATTAATAATATTAATTTAGCAAAGAAATTAATGAAGTGATATGATAACTTACATGATTCCTATGTGCAATAGACTGAATCTCAATGTTAATATTGGATTAATAATTTATTTATTTTATGAAGCACTCGATTAAGAAACTAATATTCATATATCAAAATATTATGCATTTTATTAATTTCAAATTAATTCTCAAATTGAGTTAAAAATTAGAAACTCTGCATTGGAAGTGTTCAAAATTGTTGAATAAAAATAAGAAGTATCTCTTTGGGAATAAAATTTGGCTATTTTATTTGTCCCTCTTTCCCAGAAAAAGGAGATATGAGTTGATGTATTTTTTTTTTTAAAATTTAATTTTTTGATTTAAGCAACTTATTTTTTAAAATTTTTTTATATTCTTAAATGTGTTTCTAAAAAAAAAAATCTATCTACTTGTTCTCTCCAAAATCAGTTTCCAAAACTCAAAAAATATTTTTTCCAAATAAATGTTAAATAGGGGTATAAATGAGTCAAGCTACTTGAGTTTGGCTTATAAAATATTCAAATTCGACTTAAAGTTACTCGAGTTGAGCTTGAGCTCGAATAGTGATGCAACAAATTTAATAATTGCAAGTGTACGAACTAATTGCAATAGCGGCAAGTCACTCTCTAGTTCGATCTCATAAAAACTAGTTCAAGTTAGATTTTAAATTAACTAAAATTACCAATAAATACGGAAAATAAAATCCTAAACATTCTAATCCGATTTTAAATATTTGATTAATTAAACAAAAATTAAAAATAAATTGAATGACAATTAAAAAGTCAAATTAAATCAATGGGATTAAATAAGTACTTAGTTTCGCATCCTCCAATTTCATATTTTTTCTCAATTATTTAAGTCCCAACCAATCTGGATTTAATAACTCTCGCTTTTATTACCAATTAAACAATGTTATGAATTAATTAGTGTTCATTCCAAATTTTAGGTTAATTACATATGATTTGCCTAATAATTAAATCCCAATATTTTTATTCCCAATTTAATAATTGTTCATTCGGCAATCATCAAATATAGAAATTAAAAAAAAAACAATTGAAACTGAAAAATCCAAAATTCATTTCATAGAAAATACAAAATTCAATACAAAATTGGGTTCAGCTAACTAAACACTCAAAATAATTTAGACTAGCATTATCATAATAGTGGTTATGTTTATGATAAATATTAAACTAAACATTACAATTAAAAAGATAAAAGAAGAATAGAAAATGTAACACCTTCTAACGAGGATCTAGTCATTATGCATGAATACATGACACATATGAAGGGTAATTTGGTAATTAAAAGTATATATGTATCTATGAGTTAGATTTAACGTCATAATGAAGTTATAATTAAGGTATATTAAAGGTATATGTAAGGTATATTGGTCAGTTTTGGTTTCGGTTTCAAGAAATGGACAAAATAAATCAATAATTATGAAAAATTAAAGTGTCGTGATCATGACAAGGGGTGTCACGGCCGTGACAAATAAAAAAAATGGATAAACATGACTGTTTGAAGTTGGTTGCTACAGTAACTTTGCATGCCCATGAAAGGGAACCTTTATGACCATGAAATGTGACTATATAAAGCTTTTTCTATGATCTTATCACCAATTTTCATCATCTTTTCTATCCTTAAACCCCAAACCCCTTTCACACATACCTAAGAACATCAAGGGAGTGATTCTTCATGGTTTTTGAGTGATTTAACATTAAATCAACAAAGAAAATAAGATTAAAGTAAGATTTGAAGAAATTATCATCTTTGGTGAGATTTTGGAGGAGAGAGAAAGTTGGTGCAAGAGAGCCTACGACTTCTTTGCATGATCAAGGGTTGTTTCTGCTTTCAAGAGGTAAGAAAATCATCTCTTTAATGTGATTATGAAGTTATATGGAAATATTGTGTTGGTTGGTATGAAAACCCTTAGAGGAAGATGAAGGGTAGTTGGATTTTGTATATATTTGTGATTTTTGAAGTTAATGGAATTGAGGTACCATGATATGGAGTAGAAATCATGCATTATATCTATAGTTTGGGAAGTATGAGTTAGTTTTAAATTTTTGTTATACTACCATAGACTTAGCATTTGATATGTGGTATTGTTTGTGATAGGAAGACAAGAGGGAGGAGATTGACAAGGAGAGTAGATAGCTCCTTAGTTGAGTTTTTTTCAAGTCCTAATAGAAGTTTGTACATATATGTATTGTTATTTGCCCCTTAAATATGATAATTGCATATATAAAATGAAATATGTGCTTATATGTTGTTGAACATGCTTATTTTTGAAGCAATAGGATATTGTATAAAATGAAAGCATAACATGGCATGATTAAATATTAGAAAGGTTAATTAGAATATTTGGATATGTATAAATATGGTTATAAGTATGAAAATAGAAAATGTGTTATAGAGGGTAAGATGTATGTATAAAACGTGTGTTGTGAACTTGGTTTTGACCCATTTTTTGGGGGTTATTTGAGTTGTGATAACTTATTTGTTTTGGTGTCCAATGACTATTAATGAAGTCTATGCATGTTTAGAAAGTGTTTAGAAATGGAATTTCGACAAAATTTTACCATAGACACAAGTTAGGACATTTCACAACCGGTGTCACAACCATGCTAAATTTGTCATGACCAGGACGACACTATTCATAGCTGATGGAAAATAGAGGTAGTAGCCTTCACGACCAGGTATCAAGACCAGCCCAATTTGTCATAGCCGTGACAATACTATTCACAACAATAATGACCTATATTTTAATGATGTTTTGGTGGGTCCGAAACATGCCAAATATACACAAATATTATAGTATGATGTAAAAACATATGAAAACATATTAATAAGTATAAATGTGATATATGAACATGCATGAATTATAAATAATATGATGGAAACAAGAAAAATGAGATTGAAACAAAAGGTTACTTTGTATAAATGCCCATTTCTCCACCCAATGACTACTTTAGGATAGATGGTGCTCTATAAAGGGGATAAATGATACATATCGCTACGAGGTATGAGAGGGGAACATGGTTGCTACCCCTGGACTGGGTGCTCCTATTCCTAGCACTCATATCCATTATTATACTTAGTCTTTTGATTTAAGGAACTCGAACGAGCACACAGAACACAATGGGTATGTAGGATGTGTTGACCCTGGACTGGAAGCGCCTACTTTATTACTCTATACAGAGAGTGAGTAGGATGACTAGCCTTAGACTGGGTGCACCTACTTTACACCTTGTATCCAGCTAGTTCCGAAAATGAAGTTTGGGCTATATGTATCAAAGTTGCTTATTGAAAAGTAAATGAACATGACAGGTATGATTGATGGTAAGAGGTTGATGGCATGAATAATGGTAAAAAGGTTAAGGTATATAATATGAAATGAACACATACATTGTAAGCATGTGATATAATATTTATATAGCTTTCATAAACATGATATAACGTTCATAATGCCATGAATTGATTTATGTTATGCCTTATTTATATGTTTGTATGGAAAAATCCTAATGCCTATATATACCACTAAGCTAGAGATAGCTTAGTCAAAGAGCTTGTAGATAGCAAAGTTAAAGGAAGAGAAGTCTGCCAGAGCCCATATTAAGAGAAGACATTTGAGACCCAGTTTGTGGGTCTAAATTATCATATTTTGTATCTTATACATCCATGCATATGGGTACTATAGAAACAACTTGTATATGACACAATATTATATATATGTATTATGTGCATGTATGGGGCCTAAGCCCAAAACTATATATGATATGGAAAAAAAATATAGTAACCCAGAATATGAATAATCAGTAATAGGACAAGATATACAAAGATAGTGACATTCTATATATATAATGAGATTGTTTCTGTTATCGAGTAAAATAATAGGCATAGTCCTGTTATATAGATAGGGCGTAAGAAAAAAGCTCTATGGAACACTTGAATTATCAAACATGAAGACTGATACGGGTCATCTAATTTCCAGTTGAATATTCACACATCTCCAAGAATTAACTCTAGCCTCTACAATTGAATCATAGTAGAAAAATTCCACAATTGGAACAAATAGAGAACAAATATAATTAACAAAGGAGAAGATAGAAGAGAGAGTAACCTAAACTAAATTTTGATAAAAAAAAAAAGCCTAAATAGAGCCTAAATCCCCTTTACAATTACTTTCCCAAATAAAAATATACCCAAAATTATTCTCCACCAATCAAAGCCTAACTTAATTCTGGAGTCCTCATCGAAATTAGACTAAGTTGTAAAATCAACATGAGCATGTCAAAGATCACAAGTCGTACATAGTAGCTAGAATGAAATCCACACATGTATGCTATATCAACATGGGCATTCACAGAACATAAAAAATTGGGTCTAAAATCAACATGGCGTGTTGAATATTGTGTTGAATTTATTCAATGTACAACATGACCTCTCAACACGGACGTATTGATGCAAATTCTTAGAATCCCTATATTATGCCCAAAATCACTAGTGACTTGAAATAAAATAAATAACACATTAAATACCCAAAACTAATACTAAAATTCTACAATTAACTAATTAAACATAAACTAAAAATATATAAATATTAAACTCAACAAATTCCCCCACACTTAAACATTACTTGTCCTCAAGCAATACTGAAGAAACAAAAAAAAAACATGCAAACACACAATCATACTGCTAAATTAAATTTAAAATAAAATTTAAATGTTTGGTCGTATCTTTAATAATTCCCAAGTCTCACAAATACACTAACTATGCTAAAATCAAAACCACACAGCTAGTTATATTCAGAACAAATTTAATACTCATCTCACACTATTATTTAAAAATAGACCAACTTAATTACATCATTGCTCCACATAAATAATAAGAAGTAATTTAAGAAAGATATTTATCTGTAAATATAAAAAACATATGCACTAAGTTCTCCCACATTTATTTTTTCACATCTCTCTATTTCCTCAAAATGTTTAGGTAATAATTTCAACCAAACTCTCATTCAAAACACAACAAACCCTTGAATAGGTTTGCATCCTAATCTAATCTCCACTGGTTACAATAATTACGAAGACATATATGAAGAGGTCTTTACAGGGTTGTAACATAGTTAGGGTGAACAAAGTGGGGAAAAGGAAAATAAGGCTAAATAGTCATAAGGATTAGCACCAACTAAAGATATATAATTAACTTCAACTTTCTACAGCTATATAATGAGTTCAACTTAATATAAACAATAACAATTCAAAGACATGCACTTTCTTTTTTTATTATTATTATTATTATTATTATTATTATTATTATTATTATTATTATTTCTTTCTTTTTATTTAATTTTCTTGATTTCTTCTTTTCTTTTCATTTTTTTCTTCAATCAAAATTTTTCTCTTTTTTCTTTTTTTTTTTAAATTCTTATTTCTTTTCCTGTGCACACATTGAATAAATTAATGTTTTATGCTCCAAATTTAGCAACTCACAATCAATAAACTCAAGCTATATAAAAGCATATTCATTTTTTAATATATAATTGATACTAACCCTTATAACCATGCACAAAAAAAGGAAAAAACAAAAAAAAAGAAGATAAATTTGGCTAATTGTAATATGGTTAAATAGTAGTAGTAAAAGGCACAGGCTCAAAGGGGCCAACTAAGGGTAAAATCAAGGTAGGATATAAAAAAAAAAGCCAGAAGGGGTAATCTTAGGTGCCTATATCATTTAAATGTCTTGATAATAAAAATTGTAGTCTCAATCAGTATTTATATAACACTCACGAAGTAGGGCTGAGAAGATAATGTTGTATATGAAGGGTATTTTGGTAATTAAATATAAGGATATAAAAAGGGTTTGATCTTAACAAGAAAAAGAATTGATTTAATTTAATAAAAAATGAATAGGCAAAATTGTGATCACGAATTAGGGAGTGGGATTGCTTAAGTTTTTGCGCTCACAATTTTGACTAGAACAATAACTCTATAAAAACACGATTCTACTTCATCTTTTTCACTTTTCTAGAACCTAGGTACCTCCTCACATCATAAAACACTCAAAGAAATCTCTCATTCTTTCTCAACTGGTTTTCCTTAGACTAAACACATAAAAAACACATTGGGGATAACATTTAACAAGATTTAAATAAGGATTTTTTAGGGTTTTGCTTTAGAACACAAATTTTATGCTTGGATAGCCATGGAAACCAATATTCTTCATTATTGTTCCTTGTTATAGACCTGAAATGTTAAGATTCATGAACTTCTATTGATATGATAATCATATTTCAATTAAAAATGGTTGTTATTCCATTAAAGGTTAGGGTTTTATATTAGATGGATATTTTCAAAAGAGCATAACATGTTTGGATCTATTTGTGACCTTTTAGTTTGTGTCCTTCATGTTAGGAAACTATACGGAAGGTGGAGATGACCACCTAGATGAGGGAGAATGTTAAAGTGAGGGTTTTCGGCTCCATTGTTAAGGTCTATACATATAATCATGTTTATTTTCCTGTTGATTATATGAATTATATTGAATGAATATTTTGAGCTATGTGTTGCTGTGATATGCCATGTTATTGTTTTGGTGAATTAAAAATTGGTTATATGTGATTAAAGCATGAATTATTTGTTAATGTCATGTTAATTCAAAAAAAGCGTGTAAATGAATTGTTGGCATGTTAATAATGGTGTTTTGTACTATTTACATATTATATGGTGTTATACTTGAGTGGTTGAGGTAATTGAATTGGGAAAATTTGGAGTTTGGCATGTAAAAAATCGAGAACTATAGTATACTGGTATCACGACTTTCACAATTGTGAAAGGTGTTTTGCCTTCGCGAAATGCGCAATGCAGCCTTTCTCCATGATGGGGCCGGGCCATAAGCACACAGGTGGGCATACCACGGTGTGCCATAACACACGATAGCATACTGCATCACACCACAACGTGCCAAGGTAGACCGAAAACGGTCTTGTAGGGTTATGATATGATGTTAAAGAGTTACATGGCTTGTATGTTATGATGTGACATGAAGAACATGAATATATATGTTATGACACATGGATGGCTCTATATGAGTTGATAATTATTGATTATTATAGAAATGGTGTTTGATGAGATAATATGATATATTATTCATGTTGGATAATGCTATATCATGGTGTGTATATATGATACAAGTATAATAGTACATAATGATTTTATGTATATGAAAGCATGTAAATTGACATGACAAAGTGTATTAATAATTAGGGTACATGATTATAATCGATTATTATGATATAAAGAACAAGTATGGGTATAGAATAGGTTATAGGATATGCGTTAGATGTCAGTATGAGATTGGATGGGATGATATGTACTCATGAAGTGTTGTACATGAAATTGATATATACATGGCATGACATATTAGCATGGCACGATACTTGATTATATGTATACGATACATGGATACATGAACATGGTGAATATTATAAGGATCATGATATGACATGAATATGATACTGATATTGTATATGATATGTTCATATGTATGATTCTAAGTTATCATGGTTATGGAATTATCATGATAAAGGCATGACTCAAGTTAAGTGGTTATATGAAACGTTTTATTCAAAGTGATGATATAATTATTAGACATGACTCGATTCTACGTGATTGATGGTCATGGTACATATGATAAGAACACTACTGAACAGAGATAGAAACATGGAACATAAATAGAATATACAAATTAGACTTAGTATGCCCAGTTACTTGTACTAGACTTGCGATAGGATAGATAGCATGTCATTCAAGGTTCTTATGGTACCATAGTTTTACCTTCCATACATTATGGGCAAGGTGGTCAAAGCTCTGAGAGCGCCCTTGACCCATGGACCAAGTGGCCTAAGCTTTAAAAGTGCTCTTATCCCCTTTGCTAGCAATCTTTTACTTTCCTAGGTCAAGTTGGCCCAATAGCTCTCTCTATATATGAATAAGATAGCTCAAGTTTCGAGAGCGCCTCTATTCACAACTCGTATCCAGTAGTCTGAATGTTGAGCAGTGGTGCAACCTTAGGGTATAAATGATTACATAATAAAGTATGAATAATATGAATTATAGCTTCTGCTTATCAGGTACATTTCCAGACTTGTTGTTGTGAATGATTCATATGATTACACAATGAAAGCATGAATTATAATTATGAACATGTAAACAGGTTATGTTATTTAGATAAGTATATGGTTGCATTGCTGTGAATCATGACATGTATTTATGTGTTTGACCATCAAGTCAAGTGTGCTTTATTTCAGTTTAATCATATCGATATGCTTGTTAGTTAATAATGTAAAAAAGAAATGTGTGTATGCAAACAAGGTAGGTTCACAGTACCTTTTATTTTACGATATTACAGAACAATGGTATGCTTCGTGATTGGGATTTAACATGATGAATCTGTAAGGTAATATGAAATAGAATGCTTGATATGTATGTTTGTTATATAATGAATGCATGAAAGAATTTATATAATTATATGTACAAATAAGCTTTCAGTAGTATAGTGTCTAGGTTTTCTATATGCAGGTTTAGAACCAGTAAATAGCTGAGTTGACACGATAAGAGAAGGTCAAGCCTATAAGAGAAGTTAGAGTTCAACTTATGCATTTTATTTCATTTCTTTTAAGTAGATAAACTTGAGTGATAAAGTTTTAAAAGAGTTAATGGTTTAATTGAATTGCTCTAATAAGAATCTTATTATTGGGCTAATTTTTAGCTCAAGATCCAATTATCAATTATTTATAATTATGGATGTGATACATAATACAGTTTGGTATCGTTCTGTTGTCAGATATTGAATGCATGTTTTAAAAGATTAAGTTAAGCAAGATGGAAAAAGTTTTAATTTGGTCACAAATTAGTAGACTTAGCCGGTTATAGTTGGATAGCATTCTCCTGTGTAGTAGGCTTTAGTCAACTGCATAGGAAGGTGTTACAATATGAATGCGAATTCTAGAGTAGTCATGTCATGTTTGAATTTATTCACACAAAAGAAATAAAGAAAAGAGCTTTAGTGATTATAGCTCTATAATAGCTCAACAGCTCATAAAAGAAAATAGAATGTGGTATGAAAGTATTGAGGACTTAACACATAGCTTTAACAAATACAAATTCACAACCTAATTAAATTACTAACTTTATACAATAGGAGCAATAAAAATAATTGAGTTAGAAAAATGTAAATAAAAATGTGCTAAAAGCATTAAAATTATTCTAAGTTTCTTGATCATGTAATCCTAACAAAAGCATAGTATAACATTCTTTTATAAACTAATTAATGGGAAAACTAAAGACAAAACCAAGCCTATAAATTTCAATCACACAAAAATATGAAACTTCACACAAAACAAATAAAAAGAATTGAATTTTTCCTTCTTTATTTTTTAACGAAAATGAAAATATTTTTTTTAAAACAAAAACACAAAATCAACACCCAAGAGAAATAGTTATCTCTCCCCACACTTAAACTCAATATTTTCCTTAATGTCACAAGAGAACAATAAATAAAAATAAAAGGAAAAGAAACAGAATACTACCTTGAGGTAAAAACATATCACTAATTAGAAACGTGATAAAAATTCATGCATCAACTACAACTACTCCTCATGTGTATGTTCAATCCGCCCTAGTTGATCCAGGAGCTACTATGCGATAGAGGATGACCTGCATTTGCATTTTGGGGCTGTTCCTGCAGCTGATCCTGATGCTCTGGCTGGTATTGTTCCGGAGCCATTATTGGTTTCCATTGGATAGAGTTGCCTATTCCCTTTGTCAAACCTATTCTCTGCAATGCAACTCTATCAAGAACACCAAAACTCGACATTGATGTTAAAGTATGAAGTCTATGATTAAATTGATAAAAGTACAGAGCGAAGGCAGTAATAATGTGTCCTAATCCTAATGTAAATTTATTACATCGTATAATGTAATGCATCTATTGGAAAATAAATGATGTTGTGCAAACTCTAGTTCTTGATAACATGCACCATAATAAAAATAATTTAGATACAAACACTTTATTACTTTCACTTTTACTAAAAACGACATGGCTCATGAATTTATGCAACACATTCATGCATGGATTAATAAAATGTGAAGGTGATGTATTTCTAGGATTAAAATTATATTTTCTAGTCAGGGAGTTCTATGCCTATTTAGTGTTCAATTCAAATGGCACATCCCTAACTCTATCTAGAAATCCAAAAATATCATGCATAATTTCAAAATTTACTGCATACTTTATGGCCTTCAATCAAAATACAATTTATGTGCATGTGTCATTGACAACCAGTGTGGTGTAAAATTCAAGCATCATTTCCCTAAAGTTGGGTTCTGACAGGGAAATAAAAATTGATTATCATATGTTTTGTGTATATGCTAACACCTCATCCAGACTACCTAACTCTATCACAGTCACAAAATCCAAGAATCTGGATGCTATAAAAGGTTGTCTATTAAATCTCATACATTTTATACCTTCCTCATCAAAATATATAGGGAACATACTGGCAAAAATATCCTCTATAGTGTATTTACTTGGATAATTAGCATTCTTGGTTCTAGGCATTATAGACAACTAATAAACAATGAACAATAATAATTTGCAAGTAAAATGGGAGGTTATAGCTCATATGGTGTTTGGCACTTTGGAAAATTAGGTAGAGTTGAAAATTGAAAGAGAATTTATAGAACGAGAGGATCTGATTGAACTAGTGAGATATGCTGGCTCAACAAGCAAGGCATGACAGATTGGCATAGTGTGGCAGTGGCGTTAGCATGTGGAATGGCAAGTTGTGCTTCTTTTCACTTTTTTTTTTTACTTTTCATGGTATTTTTTTTCTTTTCTTCTCACGAGGCATCAAAATTTTTTTTTTTCACTTTCTTCACATGGTCGTGTTGTCCTTAGTACAAAATGACACACTTGTATCATTATCTCCAGTACCATCCCTTTGAGTGACACAATAAATGACACACTCGTATAGTTGTGTCTAGTACTTTCTTTACATATAACACGAGCCCGTGTCAAAATGACACGCTCGTGATAATGATCTCCGATAATTCTCCGTTCAACTCTTTAATCCCTTCTTTATGCATACTGCAAACAAAAATTAGACTCCAAATATTATCCTAACAAAATAAAAGAAACGAAAATAAAATTAAAAATTAAAATTCAAGAAAAAAATTTAAAACTAATTTATGCAAAAATTAAATATGGGTTGCCTCCCACGAAGCACCATATTTAAGGTCTAGACAAGACTTTGCTGATTTTATTCTTTAAGGAGGGCGTGAATTCACCCATTGCTTATCACCCTTCCATGTAACACAAGCTGAATCACCTAAAATTTTCCTTAGCTTTGGTATTCTAAAACCATCAGTAGTTTCAAAATTCATAGAAGAAAAATTATTTACAATAGGAGAAGAAAAATCATACTGAGATTTAAACATATTAAGTTCAATGGTCACTCCCAAAACTATCATATTTAAATTTTCTCTTTTAACATCAATGACAATTTCAATCGTGGTTATAAAGGGTCGGCCACTAAGGATTACTTGTGGGTCATTAGGCATGTCGACTATAATAAAATCCCCTGGCATAATCAACGTACCAACTTTTACTAGTAGATCCTCCACTATATCTCTCGAATGTCTAAATGACCCATCTACTACTTGTAACCGCATGTTTGTAGGCTGTAACATACCTCTCCCAAACTATTTGTACACTGAATAAGGCATTAAGTTGATGCTAGCCCCCAAATCTAGCATGGCTTTAGTTTTCTTTTTACCAATTGCGATATCCATCATGAAGCTTTCGGGGTCTTGCACCTTTTCAGGTAACTTCTGTTCAAGAATCTTGCAGGCTAACTTAGGTATCAAGACTTTCTCTTTATCTCCCATCTTCCTCTTATTTGTAATTAATTCTTTGAAGAACCGTGCATAACAGGAAAATGTTCTTGACAACATCAAGCAAAGGTAAATTGATGTCAAGTTTAGAAAGTATAGCAAAAACATCAAAGAATTTATTATTCTTTTTATGCTCCTTAAGTCGTTTGGGGAAGGGAATAGGTGGCCTGTAAGGCTTGGGAGCCTTACGTAATTCAGGTCTAGACAATTCCTCCTTTTCATCCTGCTTGGTCCCATATTTAACTTTTTTGACTTCTTCCCTTAGTGATTCTAACTCTTGGTCCACATCCTTAAGCATATTTACAGTGGACAAATTGACCAAGTGTGTAACCAAATTAAGTTCATCATTATAATTATTACTTTTATAAATCACAATGATTGATTTGGCTTGCTCGATCTGACTAGGCGGTTTTTCCTTTTTATTCTTTTACACTGCCTTAGCTATTTACCCATTATGGATCTCCAACCTCTTGAATGATGCCTCAATCAAGCTGATCCTCCTATCTTAAGTACCAAGCATGAAGTTTTGCAATGTTTCCTCTAAAGACGGCTTTTTAGGTGCATTAGGAGGTCCATTTTGGCTCTGAGGATAAGTAGGTAGGTTTTTATTAGTATTCCTCCAAGAGAAGTTAGGATGATTTCTCCATCTCGTGTTATATGTATTACCATATAGATTTTACTGTTGCCTAGGTTGGAAAGAATTCATTATATTTACTTGTTCTATTCACCACCTGCAAAAGCATTAGAAGATGGAAAAACATTAGCACCATGACCATAAATTTTACAAATTCCACATACCTCATTGGTTGGTGCATTCCGTGTGTTGACTAGCATCTTCACTTGCTTTGTCAGTTTAGCATACCTCATTGGTTAGCCACCCTATTCATAAACTGAGCTCATATGAGCTAAAAGTCAAATGTGTTCTTCGGAGCTTCAACCAACTTGATAAGAAATAAATGTGCTAGCAAAAAGGATGAAGGGTACTATCTCAGAGCTTAGGCCACCTTGTCCAAGTAATACTATTCTGAGATAATATCAGTAGTACCAAAAACCCTAAATGACATATCATCTATCCTATAGATAGTCCTAATATGAGTAACTTTGCATTTATAGTGTTTGTTCCATAATTGTATATTTGTTCTCAATATATATTCCTTATGCATACATAATATAACTTGGTATGATTCTTATACCTTCTTTCTTACAGTGGATTCTCCCATGTTGATAACAATTAACTCAATGAGTATTACATATCATTTGTGCTTAATTAGCATTATAAGAAGTGTATGCATACATGTCATGGTATATGGAAACATTTAAAAACAAATTTCAACATATTACAGCAGTCATAGGCGTGACTCATATTAGTCACGACCATGATTGTCACTCTAGTGGTGACTTTAGTTGTGATCCTGTTGGTGAATGCTTCTGTCCCATTTTGGAATATGAGTCATGGGCGAGACTCTAAGTTTTCAATATATAATTCATCTTTCAATAATATAATTTCATCCCAGAATCACACACAATAGTTCTATGGCGGTCCTGGTGCCACCCAACCTAGCAACACTCACATACAACATGCCAAAACATGATTCTTAACAATCAAAAGTCATCCAACTCATGGCATAACCAAACTATTAATATAAGGCGTCTTAACCAAAAGTTCATTTTCTTCTTAACATGTTGTTATAAGCTTAAAGTTCTTATCTCCCATTCATCAAACTTGCATACATAATCATGATCTACAACTTGTAAGCTTTAAGCCAATATATATAGAATGTCATTCCGTCACTTAGTTTACTTTAATGATACAAGAGATAGCTAATATCATAATTCATGTCATTAACTCATGTTACTTAGAACTTACCATTCAATTTGATTACTATTTCCCATTTGCATAAAGTCTTATGTTCAACCTCAAACATGGTATCATAGTTAATGACATGGCATAGATTCTAGAATCTCGTTTAAATCATCACTTATTTCATTCATTCAACGTATCAAAAACATCAAACACATGCAAACATACTTCAAATTAAGATGCGTATATGTACAGACCTAAACTGCAGAGCTGTAAAAATCTTCACTAGCTCACCCTTATGCGTTAGTGGCTTCACCACCATTACTTTCCTCACCTAACATGAAACTAATACCAAATATATTATTAATATCATGTCTATAACAAAGATTATACCTGAACTAATAAAACCCCTAATCTAAAAACCTAAAATCCTAGGTAGGATTCTTCAAAATCATGTTTATGTAATGTCCAGCGATTTAGGCTCCAACGCGCGTAACCAAAGTTGGGCGCACCAGTCCAGTTGGAGTCTAAATTTGGACCCTTAGAAAAATAATAAATTATGAGGAAAATAAGTAGAGATATTAATAATATGGAATTAAAAGATTGGTGGATGAATTAAGAAAAAATTAAAATTTCCCTACGAATAAAATTGGTATTATCAAAATTGTTGGGAAAAATTTTGTAAAAATTAGAAAATTATGGGGTGGAAGTGGAATTTCCCATAATTAAAATTTAATTAAGATTAATTAAGTTAATGGGCCAATAGGAAGATAAATTAAACTAATTAGTAGGACCCACACACTTAAACCTTAGTATAAAAGTCAATTTTGGTGACTTTCAACACTTATCCACCTAAGTCATCTTCTTTCTCATTTCCTCCTCTCTATGGCTGGCCACACTTCATCTCCGAACCCACCATTTTTGTGTTTTTAAGATCCTTAAAGAGCAGAAAAGAGGAATTTAAGAGAGAGACATCAATTAATTAGGGAGAGTTAGAGTGGAAGAAAGGAAGAGAAAGAAGAGAAATTTTGGCCAAGCTTAGAGATCCATCAAGGTGAGTTTATTCTTCTCAAATCCAACCTTATTACATGTATTTGAACTCCTTATGTTGATTGGTATGGTAGGAAGTGTTAGATTAGGGTTTTGCTTGAAGTTGTGAACTTGTGTTGATGTTGTGTTGAAAGAGAAAAAAGTGTAGTATTGAGTTGGATTGTATTGGAATTTAGTTTAGATGATCATGGAATTGATTTTGTGACTTGTAAACAAAAGAAACATAACCTAAAATGAAGAGGAAGGGGCTGCCCTATGATGGGGATATGTTTGGGAAGATGATTAGAAGTTTTGATGTTGGGTATATGACTAGTTGATGTTGAATATTATAGAAAAAGACTTGGAATGGATTGGGCTGTTTTGGTTATCCTAAATGGAGGGAATGACATTAGGTTAATATGAACTTAAATAAGGCAAAGAGAGGAAGAAATGAAGTTATGAAAAAGGGTAGAGGAGCATTAGGATCATTACTTAATGCTCATGCATATACTTTGAATGAATGTATCATTTAGTGACATATTGTTTCTTTTGTTAAGGCCAAGCAAGTAGCCACCAAGAGATGGACAAGGGCAAAAAAAAAAAAGGCCACTTGACAAGAGGAGGAAAGTAAGGCAAAGAGGACTAGAGGCTGATTTTGTAAGTGTTTCTTGGATAAAAATTGTGCATGCCATAAAATGTGAAGTTTGTATGAAATGTATGCTTACATGTGACT
>CATIWF010024796.1:0-14060 GCA_949630135.1 Balakata baccata
AATCTAGTCTCCATTAAATTTCAGCTGATATTTTTTAAAAACAAGAAGTTACGATTTTTTATTCAAAATCTCGAATCTCTTAAAGAAATTCATGGGGCTTTATTTCGAATTTTTATACGGATTAGGGTTTTTGATTCTATAATTACTGTCTTTAATTTCACTTATGGTTTCCAATTTTCTCTCTGCGATGGAGAAGAGCTTACTCATTTAAGTATCAGACGCTCGATGCCGACCCACAGCAACCATGGACTGGAGATTTCGAATTCAGCGCGAGTGATCGTAGGTACGCTTATTCGCATCAGTTTTCAATTCATCAATCAGGAGAGCCTCGCCTTCCGATTTCTATTATGTCGAACGAGACAGCGCTGCCTCTGCTTACGCGATCCGTATCGAGCATAGATATGCCGCCGGAGATTTACAAATTCGACTGCGAAAGTGACAGCTTTTGCGAGACAATGGCCTACATGAAGGAGAAAAAGAATTTAGCTGCTTTACATTCACTTGTTTCGATGTTTAAGGTTGTAAGCTCCGGGAGTAGACAAATGAAGAGACTTCCGATTATGATTTCGCTTAATGTTGCATATTCTACTGCAGAATTAGGAATTGGGCTATTCACGGGGCGTGTTGGTAAGAAGTTAGTTAGTTTGTTTGATAGTGTCTCTGTATTTGTCTTGCTTGATGATCAGGTTGTTCAGTTTTTTTGTTTAGACATGAATTTTTATCAGATGTAATGTTTTTTCATTCTTTTGGTGTTTGCCGGTTCCTTTTCAGGTTTGGTATCTGATTCATTTCATTTGACATTTGGCTGTGGCCCGTTAACGTTTTCTTTATTTGCCATGGCTGTTTCTCGTAAAAAGCCCGATTATTTGTACACTTATGGGTGAGTTTTGAATTCGTAACTGTAGTGAAGCCTTACCATATTGTTTTTGATCCACATTTATTTTATATCTACATGATTGGGTTTCTTGATATTGATTCATAATTTTGGTACAAGTTATCGTGATATATGAATATGTAGTTTTTGTTTAATTTGTTAACTCTTATTTATAACCAGGTACAAAAGGCTTGAAGTTTTGGCGGCTTTCACTGATGCTGTAAGCTCTATTTTTCTTGCTTGTCTCTTTATATATGGACAACTTCCTGTTGATCATAACTGACATCACCAAATGAGATACAATATAGTTATCTTGTTCTGTTCCTCATTTGGTCTAGTAGTAATATGGTAGTTAAGTGTGTAATTGATATTCTATGGGCGTGTCAAAGGTTTTTTTTAATTGAATAACTTGGCTAATAGGACCTACACTTCCATAGTGCCTAAAAGTACTTATTATGATTATCTGGTAAAATTTTATGGGATATTTTTAGAATGATTTTACTTGTACAGACACAAGTTACACCTTCTAAATTAAAGTTCTTAAATTTTCTAGATTGAGAGAAATTCAAAATTAACCTTGTATATTTTAGTTCCATAGCTAGATTTTTTGTTGAGTTATAGATACAAACCACTCTCCTTTGGCTCAAGCATTTTAAGGAATACATCAGGGTTGACTACTTTGAGGTTGGAGTTAGCATTCAGCTCAGTGAATCATGATTTCTTTACTTTAGTTGCTTTCTGGCAACAAAGGCACCCACCTTTGACAATTGCTTTTGCTTGTAGTATGTTTTCCTAATATACTGATTCTCATTTAGCTGTTATTCCATGTAAAGTTATCAGGACAATAGGTAATGCCTTTTTCCGTGCTAATATTTGGATATTTTGTTCTGTACTTTGTTGCATGTAGACAGTTGTTTCTTTTGTTCATGTCATTTTCCTTAGCTGTGGAAGCAATTCATGCATTCATACAAGAAGAATCTGAGCACAAGTAAGTTGGTCATATGTACTTTGAGATCAGTATGCCATTCTAAGTGTATATACTAATCCATGCATTGAAGAGATTATATACTTAGTAGTTACATGCTGGATGCATAATTATCATGAACTTTTGAGATTCTGTGTATGAAGATATTTTGCTGATAAAATCATCTTGCAGGCATTATCTGATTGTTTCAGCAGTGACAAATCTTCTCGTAAATCTTATTGGCGTTTGGTTCTTCAGGAACTATGCTTGCATTACTCTTGGTGAGTTTTCTTTTGCAGATTTATTTTCTCTGGATATTATTTTATGTAAATTTTGAACAGCATACATGCAACTTTTTTCTGGAGGGTGGAGGTGACTATTTAGTGGGATTCATGTGTGATTTTCTGCTGATTGTCACTCTTTGTGCTAGTATGCAATAGTTTTCTTTCCCTTAGCGCATGTCTTCATATGCCTATTTCCTTGCAGTCTACAGAAAAGCAGAAGATATGAATTACCACTCTGTTTGCTTGCATGTTATTGCTGATTCCATTCGCAGGTTCTCTTCTCCCTTTCCCACTCTCTCCACATAGACACACATTGATGCACAGGTTTCCTTTGGGCATGTTTTTTCTTTTCCAAATATCCATGTTAAGATGGTGTACTCCTGTTCTCAGTGCAGGTTTGATATTGGCATCCTGGTTTCTGTCCCTCTGGTATGTTGCTTCACCTTTCATCTTCAACGGTCTTATCCTCTCTATTTACATTACCCTGGTTCTTGTTTTGTTTTTAATTTGTCATTTATTTGCAGGGTTGCCAATGCTGAAGTATTATGTTTGGGCCTAGTTTCAGTTGTGGTCTTTATGATTGTCGTGCCACTTTTCAAAACTACCGCTGGCATCTTGCTACAAATGGCACCACCTAGTATTCCATCTTCAGCTTTGAGCAAATGCCTGAGACAGGTGAGGTCCGGAAAGGCTGCAGCTAGATTTAATTTGCTTTGGTTGCATTTAGCATGTACATGAAGAAGAAAATTTAATCTCTCGTTGACATTAAAAAATCAAGGGTGCAATGATCAATGTTAATACCAGGCAATATGACTGCCATATCTTGCAGTATGTTCCAGGGGGGACTTCTCCAAAAAATTTGAATTGTTGTTTGTGTATATATATATATATATATTGTGGATAAACTTATATAATATATTCTCCTGAAAACTCTCTGATTAGGTTTCTAGTCGTGAAGGTTTCTCAAGCTCGATTTTGGGAATTGGTCCCTGGTCATCTCGTTGGCTCGATTTCACTTCAGGCAGATCATTGGATATTTGGCTTATCTCAAAATTTTTGTCATGAATTTCAATTTATTTTTCTTCCTGAACTTCCGTTCTTTCCTTCTCTTTTTTCAATTTTTTTTTTGAAAAACAGTTGGAGATGTTAAAAAGGCTAGTAATTAAGAAAGTTTTTTTTTTTTGGTGGATGATGCCTGCAGGTAAAGAAAGGGATGGATGATAGACCGATATTACAGTATGTGCATGGCCTGTACCATGATTTGGGCGTACAGGATCTTATAGTGCAGACTGATTATGACTAATAATACTACATTTCCCTTTTCCTCTTAACTGCATAGATTAAAAATCCATTTTGTTATATTTCTATTTTTATTGCATTTCTTTCTTCATTCTCATTATTATTAAGCGTGGTAATTATTAGCAGAGGGAAATTTTCAATTTCTATTCCCAATGTAAAATAATTTATTTTAATATACGGTAAAATTGCTCTGTTTGTATAATTAGTTTGCTTCCCTTTTCTTTAATTTTGTTGGTTCTTATTTTTTGAGATTTATATGCTTTGCTCCAAATGATATTCTTTTGCTTTTCAAATGCGAAATTGATAGAACCAAAATGAGATCTCTCTTGTTGATAGCGTAATGAAATATTATGGTAAAGTTATTGTAAAAATTAATTTCTTTTTTTTTTTTTTATAAAATTTTCGCTTCATTAATGGTAATGTTTAACATATATTTGACTTTCTGTAAATTTGGTTTCTCAAGGTTAATATAAATTATGGGTTTTTTAGTTTAATTAATCTGAGTTTATTTTCAAACCGAATCGATCAATTTAATGGAACGAGCAAGCCCGAAATCTCCGAGATTTGCGTTGCACTCACAATCTAACGTTATGTTGCTTGACTTAATGTCTCGGTGAAGCACCCTGTTCTCGCAGCCATTGTGTAGGTAATCCAGGGCCGGTGCAGCTCCTACTACTGTACTCCTTCTCATCCACCCCATTGTGAACTTCTGAGATTCTGGTCGGATCGATGACGATGATGAAGACGCTAAGCTCAAATATAGCCATTTCTGTCATGATCACCCTTTGGAACTCAACGATTGTGGTGAAACATGCAGTATCACCTATTCAGACTGCAATAAACCTGTGGCACCAGGCAAGGACTTCTACACCTGTAAGGATTGCTCTTATACGCTCCACCGAGCTTGCTTCAATATGGCGAGAATCTATCACCACCCAGCTGAACCGGGAAATACATTTGAAACCTGCTGCTTATGCCATCCTTTGAATGCAAAGCCTGCGGACTCTAGGGTTCAGGTTTCTGCTACAACTGCAAGGTCAGCACCTCCAATTGTGAACCTTTATGCTTGAGAATGCCACTTGCAGAATCATCTCCCTCACATCGACATCCATTAAACCTTGTGTTTTCTCCTCCATATTATGGCTGCGAAGGTTTTTGCTGTGATGTGTGTGGAAACCCTGGTTTTGCCCTATAGATGCAACGAGTCTGAGTTTGATGTACATCTTAATTGTGTTTATTATGCCAATTCCCGCCGAAATTAACTATAAAAGGGCAAGTTCCTCAACTATTGTCTCTGATGGGTTTATGTACTTGAGGATATTAATTAAAGATTTCAAATTGTAACAGTTATACTAGTTAAAATTTGCTGAATCATAACTAGAGTATAGATAAGTTGGTACATAACTCTTACAGCTTAATCATGTGAACCCTTAAAATACAGCTACTTTAAAATGTTTATGGGAGTGTTTACTGTCTATGAGATTTTATCTGGCACAAGCGGAATTAGTTTCAGCCCGTTGATATATATACCGAGGATACCAATAGTTCACTTCCCAAAAAAAATTGTTGAATCAGATATTAAAAACCCGAGTATTCTTTTCTCTCAACTTTTATTTTGTTCTTTTTTTTTAGCCATCCATTTTCGTTAAGCAATGATAAATGATTTTTAGCTATTCTTAGCCTAAAATCACCCATCTACACATATTTTTATCAATTTATTTCTAAAGTAAGTGATTATTTCACATAAATTTAAGTTTTTTTTATTTGTTTTGTTTTTGGTAATTTCATCATCTTGTTGCGGCGTTTAGTTTTTTGTCATTTTGTTACAATATTTTGTTTTCCATAGTATTGTTGTTGACATTTTATTTTTGTGTGGGCAATTCAAATAGACAACATATTTGATCCGATAGAGATAATAAATCAGATTATGATCGTCAGAATGTTGCAGAACTTGAATTATAAATATTCTAATTGTTATAGTATTATTAAATTTGTAAGCATTGAATCAATTTATTAGACCATTAATCTGGGTGTGCTGTGATTTTTTTTTTTTTTTTTATCCTCTAAATTTTAGTGAATTTGTATACGTGTATGTTAAGCTTTTTCTATGTTGAAAAATAAATTGACAAAAATCCAAACAACTTACACAATGAATTAATATTTGATGCTCTAAGTAAGTTTGTGATAGATGGAAAGTGTGACTCGAGGAATTTTCTCTCTTTAGATTTTCTGTTTCCTTTTCTGAATAATCAAATCTATATTTTGCCGGCATCGATCTTTATTCGAGAATTTCTCAATTATCTATTTGTATTTATTCTATCAATTTTTTCCAAATGTAGTTGTTGACATTGTTGTCAAGCGCTGAGATACAGCAAAGAATTTGCTGACCTTTTCTTCAACTTCATAGCATGAGCGGATACACCAAGAAAAAGACATTCCCCTGAAACCATTAATTTCAAACACAATTTTATTTTTCCAACTTGTATACATCAACAAATAATCAATTCTTTCAAAACCCATATTGAAGTGAAGGAAAATTCTGATGCAAGGGCAGAAATGGATGCAACAGAGAAGCATAAGTTGAATCATTTTAGCCATCAACATCCGCTAGAAAGCAATGTTTCAGATGCGACTGGAAACCGTACCTGCTACGGTTGCAACCTGGAAATTATGTCCAGTAAGTACTATTACGACTGTAAAACATGTTCATTCTCTCTGCACAGGATTTGTTCCAACATGCCTAGAAAAACCAGACATCCTTCACACCCAAATCACTATCTAACTCTCTCAGTTTCTCCTCCATCTCTCTGTAAAAATGTTACCATCTCTAAGTGTAACGCTTGTGGGCATCACATCTCAGGCTTCTACTATAATTGTGCAGCATGTAGCATTTACTACCATATCTTGTGCTCAGCTCTGCCTTTCTCTGTTGCACTTTCTTCCCATCCTCACACTCTGAGAATCGAATTTTCGCATTCCTATGATTTCTGCTGTGATTTGTGCGATAAGCCAAGCCATTTTGGGTGGCTATATAGGTGCAGATTCTGCGAGTTCGATGCGCATATCTCTTGTGCTATTGCGGACCACAAACGTCAACCTGTGCCGCTGCCAAACACGTTGGTAGATTATGGAATTGAGAGTAGTGAACTGATGCAATTACTAGTACAGGGAGTTGCATTATGCAATCAACCGCAAGAGAGTAATGGGCAAGAATTAGTTGCTAGATCTTCAGCAGTAACAGGATGGGATGAGAGATTGCAGAGCCCAAAACTTAACAATGGCATCCAATGGGAATCACAAATGTCTGTCAGTGGTACAACCCCAAGTTACCAGTTCAGTGACTTGTGTTTTTCAATAGATTTGCTTAAATCTTATGCAAGTCAAGATCAAAATAGATCACTGCCGGCAAATAAAGAAGCTAGTTTTCAAGAATCTGAGGCGGTTGATAATAAAGAATTTGAAGCAAAGATTGATCAAGATAACAAGATCAAACAAGTTAAACAAGAAGTTGATTATACAAATGGACCAGTATTCAATCCCCTTTACAAGGCTCCGGAGAATTGGCTGAATGACGAGTCCTTACTTGAAGCCATCAAATATGGTTATGAAGATAACGGTAAAGTAAAAAGATTTGGAGTAGTAAAGTCAAGGATTAATGACCAGACCATGAAATCCAACATGGTAAGCTCAAATTTCCCTGTAATTATTATTGCTTCATTAATTTACTCGAAGATTAATGGGTTTTTTTGGTATCTGCAGGGGAGTTCTAGGTGGTCATGTTGGTGGAAATTCCTGGGTTGTTGCTATTCTACAAGGTATGAGAAGTGTTCTAAAAGCTTCAAGAATGGAGGCCTGTGAAAATTAACTGATGAGGATGTCAACTTCAATTCTATAGGGATGAAACTTGCTCGAAATACAAAGGTGAAGCAAAGAATTAAGAAAAGGACGGCATGAATAGATAATTCCAACAATTTTAAGATTTAATAGTGGAGCTCCACTTGGAAACTCGCAGTCTTATGAATTGTTGATTTTTTTTTTTTTACTATTTCTTTAGAAAACTTTTAATTTCAATATGGAGTGTCTATTTATATCAGATTGAAAGCACGAGTTGATATTATGAGCCTTTGATTCATTTCTTTAAGTGCATTTTTCAAAAATGTCAAAAAACTTTTAAAATATTATAACAAGACCTCCATTTAATTTTATTTTTTTTAAATTAGCAAAAGCGTCTAAAAAAAATATTACAAAAATATCTATACTCGGAAAGTTATTCTAAAATATGCTAGAAACTGTACAGGTTATATATTTCTAATATATTTTGAGTATATTTTAGTTAAATATTTTTAAAAATATTTTGAATATATGTTGGTTCGGTGTACATTAAAAATACTTTAGATATATTTTAGAAATTTATTGAATATATATTGAGAATATCTTAGAATATACTTTAAAAATTTCTTATAATACCCTGGCTATACTTTTTTATACATCGGAAATTCCCACCCTTCTTCAATCTCACCCCTCTCTCTCTCCTCTCAGTGGCTTCTTTCTCCAATTCTACTACATTATTTACTCATTTATGGAATATTTCACGATTTTGCCATTTACGAACCAATCAACTTCTTTGACGTAGCTGAATATTCCTACCACGATGTTACGACCTTCTCTGAATCTTGAAACCCTAACTTCATACGATCATATTAATCAGTAATGCAATTGTTATCGCAACATTTTCTGTGGGTATTCATTCACAATGCTTTCAGGTTAGCTCTGCTAGCTACTGAACTTCCAAATACTAATTATCATTTAACTTTGCCAATCAAAGGAACCCAAAAGTAAAAATGATGTTTGACAACTGATGGGCTAATTGTATACCAAATTTTTTATAAATATTGTAATTTGGTACTAATTATTTTATAAATATTGTAATTTGTTACTAATTTTTCAATTTCCGGAAAGATGATATGACATGTCATGTTATTCTATTATTCATGTCAGATTTATTTTCTTATAAAAATACACTCAAACAGACGACTATTGGATTTATTATTTTCCTTTTTATAATTTATTTTTCTTTAATCTTTGAAAATATTGTTATTTGAGTGTGTTTTTATGATAAAATAAATCTGAAGTGGATAATAAGAATGACGTAACATGCCATGTTATCTTTCTGGTGTCAGAAATTGAAAATTATTACTAAATTGCAACATTAATAAAAGCTTTGATACCCATTTATAATAATTAAAAAGTTTGATATCAAATTATAACAATATTATTATACAATTACCCCGACAATTGGTGCAGTTCGGGATGAGTGAGAAAGAGGTTGACAATATGGTTATAGTTCTTCCACTTGTATTTGCCCATTCCTTATTACGAATTGCTGGAGGAGAATTCAAACTCTAGCAAAGAATTTTGCCCACATCAGAGATTGGATGCTTTGTTTGATTCATGAGAATGGAGGATGGAAACTGGTTACAGATAAAAATGAAAAGAAATTTAATAAAAAAAAAAAAGTAACACTAATTTTGAAAAAAAAAGAAAAAGAATTTGGTATTTTGTGTACAATTCTCTTCTTTTATCCATGAATAATTAGAACTAATTTCACATATTAATATTCAACCATCTTAATAATTTGGTTGGATTAAGTTAATTATACCTATTTTTTTAATAGAAAATTGTACCTTCATATTCATATAAATATAAAATATATATATAAAATAGTTTTGAAACATTATAATAACTCTTTAATTAAATAATCTAAAGTAGTGCTGCACAAAATGTGGGCTTAGTCATGACTCGGCTCTGAGTTTCTTATTCAGGCCCCGAGTGGCCCAGTCCAAAATGGTTGGTCCTATATAAGTATTTAACAAAATTACTATCAACTTAAAAGTTTTACTTTTAAATTTAAAAATTATAAGATTTATATTTTTTATTTTATTTCCGTTAAAATATGTAATTTTTTTATTAAATTTTAAAATATTTACTATTAGTTAAAAAATATTATTATTTTTGTTCGGAATTACTAAAACAATATATCAAACTTTAAAAGAATTTTGGTATTATCGATCAAATTTGTATAATTATTAGTACAATAAATTAAATTTAAAAAAATAAAGTATAATTTTTTTTATTATACAATCTAACATATTTTTAATAAAAATTATAAAAAAATAACATATTAGTATGATATGATAATATATAAATGACAAATAGTATAATATTAAAAGGTATTAATACGTATTCATATAAGCTATGAACTAAAGTAAGATTTTTTAACCAAAGTTTGGCTCTTCCATTCAATTGTCTGATTAATCAA
Source organism: Balakata baccata (assembly GCA_949630135.1). Classification (NCBI taxonomy): domain Eukaryota; kingdom Viridiplantae; phylum Streptophyta; class Magnoliopsida; order Malpighiales; family Euphorbiaceae; genus Balakata; species Balakata baccata. Next base: position 9,741 of record CATIWF010024796.1, read on the forward strand.
TGCGGTCCACCTGATTTACCACCGCAATCAAATCCATCATTAGCAAAATAATTCTTTTTAAACCGTTGATTACATATCTTGTCAATCCCTAACACAGCAATCCCACCTAAACTCCTACGCGCTAAATCATTTTCCCTCTTTCTCTCTCTGTGTCCGTCTCCTTTCAGACTTGAGAGTTGAGACACTAGTTCATTTTACTATTCTCACTCTCCTCTCTCTCCTGGATAGACCAGGTTGCCAGTCAAAGGAGAGAACAAGACATGGCCAGTCAACTCGGATATTATCCGACTTCTGAGTCCGAAGCTCGCATATAGTTCTTATCCTGCAGTACCAGGTCTGTTCAACTTCTTTTTTTTTTTCCTTTTTGAACTTTAATTTCATTAACGTTGTTGGCTGGTTTAGCTGTTGATGTTGTGTTATTCTTTCCCCATCAAGAGTCTTTTATTGTGCTACCATCCGATTTCGAAATTAATTATTGGGGAGCTACGTCTAGGGTTTTTTTTATTTTAGTCTGTCCCAATTTATGATGAAGTTGGGATTTTTATTTCGATTTTCACCTTTCTTTTCATTAACATATGGTTTTTTTCATATCTTTTTACCTATATTTATGTAATTTGGCATAAATTATGTGTTTTCTGATTTGGATTATTTCAATTTTGAGATAAAGTTGAGATTTTGTGACTACGATTTTGTTCTTTCTATTGGGATAAGTTGAAAGTTTTCATCTGGTTTATTGAATTGGAGATAAAGCGTGAGTATTTTATCCAGCTTTATTCAGTTTGCCTTTAGTGCGGGTTTTGATGCGAGTTTGTTCAATTTGTGAAAATGTAGGGTTTTTGATCTGCGACTGATCAGTTTGCCATGGGTGAGGAGACATCGGATACTATGAATCTTGATTTGAATCTTGGTCCTGGTCCTGAGGCAGGATCGGGATCAATTCCAACTGACGCACTGAATTTGGATGAGTGGATTGATGGCCCGATTGAGAGAATTAGGGAGGCAGTGAGAATTAGTAGGGCTCGACAGCGGTGGAGATGGCGACAAGTTCAATTTCCTCCTGAAACACACAGCCTTTCTGTTGAATTGAACCAATTGATAGGAAACTCTGATAGTATGAGCACTTTACAGGCTGGTGAGGGTAGCGTAACTGCTGAAGAAAGAACAAATGAAGTGCCTAAAACGTGTGAGAATAACAGTGGATTTTTGGAAGATGAAGTTTCAGAGAAGAAGGGTGACGTTGAGAAGGGAAATGACAATGATGGCAGCTTCTTTGATTGTAACATCTGTTTGGATTTGGCTTCAGATCCAGTTGTTACTTGTTGTGGGCACTTGTTTTGTTGGCCTTGCCTATACAGATGGTTACATCTTCATTCAGATGCAAAGGAATGCCCACTTTGCAAGGGAGAAGTAACCTTTAAAAATTTAACCCCAATTTATGGCCGTGGGAATAATACTCGTGCACCGGAGGAGGATTCGAGTCTTGAGATCCCTTTAAGGCCTCATGCAAGGCGGGTTGAAGGTTGGAGACAAAATATACAGAGGACTTCCTTTAGTTTCCCAATGGAGGAAATGATTCGGCGTCTTGGAAGCAGATTTGATTTGACTCGAGATTTGAATGCTGCTGTGCAGGATTCAAATGGCACCCGTGAAATGGGGGATAGGACCTCTTTTTTGAGTAGAATTATGACACTTAGGGGAATGCGCACTGATCAGAACAGTGTTGCACCTGTTGATGACACGGTGGATTTAACTCAGAGTGGCACAAGTAGCCCTGAGGCAAGGCAAGTTCGCCGGTTTCATTCTCTATTACTTCGAAGATCACAATCACACTCTCAAAGATCTTCAACCCATGCTTCACATTCATCTGCTCTGAATTCTACTGAAAGGTTAATTGAGGCATATTTTCGCAACCATCCTTTAGGAAGGAATCAAGAGCAGCCCCAAACTGTTGATGATAGAGATTCTTTCTCAAGCATTGCAGCAATGATAAACTCAGAGTCCCATATGGACACTGCTGTTGAAATTGATTCTATGGGCTCCTTTTCAACTTCTTCTTCCAGAAGAAGAAACGACACTTCAAGAATCTCAGATGTAGATGCTGTGGATTTCCGTGCTCCCAGAAGAAGACGATTCAACTAGGAAGGGTTAGTCAAATAATTGTTATACACTGGAAGTGACTCAAGTTATGCCAACACATATTTAAGTGCTACCTGCATTTATAGTTCTTTTACTCAGCGAAGTTTTAATCACCTTCCATGGTTGTTGACTTTGATGAGGTGCTTATATAACTTCCAATCCTTTGCTGCTAGCAATATGTTGTTTGAGATAATATTGTACTCTTTAATGGGCTTGTGCTCTTAGTTTTATGGCAAGTTAAATTTATGGATTAATTAGGAAAATTGTTTTCCACTGTACATAAACGTTTTTAAACGTCATAGTTATTGTTAAATTGCTAAGTTCATGCAAAAAATTATATTACAGTGTTGCAAAGCAGAATGGGTTGTTGAAAAAAAAAAGGCGGAATGAGTTAATTTTCTGGCTCTAGGCTGTAGTTTATTACTGCTAGATTAATCCTCAATTTTAAAAATAATCGATTCTTGCTGTTGCTGACTATACGTATCAAATCCATAGAGTTGTGGAAAAATGAAAAACTGGAATACTCAACCTAATTAAACTGGAAAAGTGGATATATGAAATTTGTTCAATTTGAATTTTTGGTTTGTAGGTTTGGCTTTGGATTGACAATACAAAAATGATGGTCCATCTATTCTTTATATACACATTTTCATTTCAGGATCAATACCCATGTTCACGTTGTGTCTTTAATGTATTTTCTGTCATTTTGCACCTTTGGTTTAACTTTTGTTCTCTAGACATAATTGGAAATTGAGGAATTAAAAGGGAACTTGTTGAACTTGTAAGGGATTAGGAAATTACCTGCTAACTGATCTAATGAATCAGGATAACATGTCTAAACTGTTTTTACTAAGTTTATGTTTAACAATTATTAAGCTTTCATTTTCAACTAGAAACGATGTTTTCTTTTGTTTCCACCCAGTTAGTTGTTTGTCATCAAGTGGTAGAGTGTTACATCCTTTCTGCTGTTTCTGGCTCTTCAATAAGTATAATTGGGCACAGAAACAGTATTAACATTTGCAGGATGAAACTCTTCCCTAAAGAAACTCAGAATTTATTCGTTTGTTGGTTTACCAGAAAAAAGCTGGGTCCTTGTAATTTTAGGAAATCTTTTGAAATATTATTATTTTGGAATTTTAGAATCTGAGCACCTATTTCATCAGAATTTCAAAGTTATAGAGGAGTTACTTATGCTGATAGTTGAGACTCTTCTATTCTAGTTCCCTTGTTTTGGTGATATATTTATATACATTTAATTTACGGTGTTTTTGTATCGTATCATAGTGAGACTATAATAGAATTTTATTATAAATAAAGTTATAATATTTGAAGCACCTATGTTTATTGAGCAATTACGAGCTGCACTAATGACAATTTTAAAAAATGTCAAAAAAAAAACTCCTAAAATATTAGGAAAATATCTCTGCTTAAACTTTTTACAAAACTTCCAAAAAGGCCATAAATATTATAAAAAAATCTGTGATAAAAAGTTTTTCCAAAATATGTTAAAAAGCGTTAATTTGGTATATTTTCAATATAGTTTGGAAATATTTTGGTATATTTCGATATATTTTGAAAATATTTTGAATATATCTGGAGAATACCTAGGTACAATTAAAAAGCGAATTTTATAAAAATGAAAAGTGAAGAAAAAAATGCAAGATATTTTTGAAAGAAAAATTTAAAACTCGGTGGTTTCAATTGACAACAAGTGAATTATTTGTTTTTTATTGGACAGTGTTAACACCCAGCCCAAATCGAGTTGGATCTTGACTAGTGGCCATTGAGAAATACAAGGCTCAAATACTTTAAGGCCCAACAAGCAAGCATAAAGATGGCTGGAGCCTGGAATAAAGGGTAACTAGGTCAAAACAACATTATCTATTTGGAAAAAATATCTATTTACCAATTTCTACTAAAATAGTTTTCAAAATTTAAAAAAAAATTAAAAATATATATTTTTTATATAAAAACACTTTTTTCCAAATGGATTCATAAGGAACATAGATCATAAAAATTATTTTAAAATTTTCTTGAGAATTCGAGCTCTTGAAATCGATTCTATTAATTTCGAGTTAAATTCGAATGCTTTATGAATCGATTTGGAATTATAATTTGAGTCATTTATATTCATAGTCTACAATTAGATATGAGATTTTTTTTTTTTTTGAGGGACTGGTTCGT
>CATIWF010024805.1:0-81535 GCA_949630135.1 Balakata baccata
TGATATATGGTGGGAAGAGACAGTTGATGCAACTGCAATAAAAAAGTTATACTAGAAACACTCCAAAAGCTATACAGAGACAATTCTTCAACAAGGAATAAATGAATCCCCGTAATACAATTTTGACCATTTAGTAAGTTAGCAGAAATAGAGGAACATTCCAGCTATGAAAAAGATGAAGCATATATGTTTCACTTATGCTTCTGAGAGTGGAGACAGTCAGACAGATGTTGACCTGAATTTATAAAACTCACCGAAATTGAACAGCCATTTTTAACTTTCAGACTATCGGTCCTATTTTCACCACAATTGAAATCAGCCAAAACTCACCGAAATTGATGGAGGGACCAGCTGTTGAAATTTGATCTCCCAATCTTCTCCAGTATCATTCGGTTCTACATCCTCTAAGGGGAAATCAAGATATTTAATGGCATCATCAAAAAAATCATCTGGGACACCATTAAAGTTTTCGTCGAAAAACCAAGAACCATTCATATTATTACCCTGTGAATAATTAAGCTAGAAGAAGAAAACGATCAGGGAACTGAGTTATTCAAAGCTACAAGTAGCAGTCTCCAGAGAGGTTGTTAAATAAATGCTGCGCTGCGCGTTTGTTTTTCACATTACTACTAATAAAGAATAATGCCTCAGAACTCAGGTTCCTATAGATGTCCAACATAAATCCAACACAGTGACAGGTCAGTTAAGTGTGATACGTGTTTGATGTGGGTACGTTTAGTTCATATGTCACGCTCAGACACAAGTAGATTTCAGTAAACTAAATGGAGAACATGGGTTCCAAAAAAGCCAGACACTTTATCATACATTTATGATTTATAGAAGAGAATTACAAATCTATATATACATAGCAGGTTTTAAATATAGAGTAATCAAATGGCATAGAAGACGTACATTTTCTTTCGAAGATATATCTGCAGTCAGTAGATTATGATGATTTATTTTTATTTATTGATTTGGAAAAAAAATATCTAATTATCCAATTATATATGCATAAAATTTTCTACAGTGAAAAAATCTTAAAATTGTGTCTGAATGGCAGCTTATGATTGGTCTAGGCAATAAAAATCCTAAATTAACGTAAAAGAATTCAAAATTTAGAATATGAGAATGTAGAAGGAAGGGAGTTTTATAATCTCGGACTATGCGTTTCGTAAATTAACTAGAACAATCTTTCCTATTCAAATACAAAAATCAAAAGCTTTAGTATTGCTAAACAGGGACATCTTTTTCAAACCAGATACGAGGTCGTTTTCTTCACGGTTAAGACTCCAATTTAAACCAACAAGAAACAATAAAAATTAGCTACATCATTATTTTAATAAAATAATTCATAGGTCCGTTTGGTTTCCGAGAAAATGCATGCAGGGAAAAAAAAAAGAAAAGAAAATCAAAATCCAGTTGAGCCACAAATGTTGCTTTTTTTTTTTTGGACCAAAGAGGAACTAATAATACACTGAATAGAACCAGAGTTTTTGTGGTGAGTTAGCAGAACTTTTTTTGCCCCTAATTCATCACATTAAAAATGCTATTGAATAAATTATTAAAAGTTTCCGCCACTATTTTCTCGAGAACCAAGCAGAAAAGGAAACAAATGAGGCGAAATAAACAGTCACAATGCAAATGATAAATATGCAAAAGAGCAGAGAAAAAGCAGTCACAAACAAATCAGTCAAACCTCAAAGAAGAAGCGGCAAATGGAACCAAATTAAGCCATAAATAGAGGTAATCCACAAGAAAACCCTAGGCAGAGACAGAAACAGCGAGCTCCGACCATGACAGACAGTGGAAAACGCAGCGTTTCAGCGAATGGAGATAGACATTGTCAACTTCCTCAGTGGAAAGCAGAGAGAGAGATGAGGAAGAAGATGAAGATAAAGTGAAAAATGAGATTCCTTTTGACTCTCTCCTGTCTGAGATTAGGATTTTTAGGTTTCTTATGTGGTGATAGGAGCCAGGATATAGTGCGGTCAGGTACATGAAACTGACGTGGCTTGGGGGTTGATCACTGTCCATCTGGCCTTCTTTTAAGGATACTGTAATTCAGGAAAATTTTATATAAATGGAATGATATTTGTTTACAATTTTTTAGATTCTTTTTAAATAAAAAAATATATAAAATACCTATAAATAAATTTTATTTTAGTGGCATTGCTCTAATAATAAAAGGATGTGAGATTTTAAATTTAAATATCTAATTAGACTCTTATATTAAAACATGGAAACATTATTCAAAGCCTTAGTATTATACTTTATAGAAAAGGATTATTTATTATAAAAACATATGCAATTATTAATTGCTATTTATCCTATCAAAATTATGTTATTATCTTTATTGTGGATAGAAATATAATTAATGAAGTTTCACTCTTAACAGTTAGAACCCTTATTTAATTATAAATTTAAAATATTATTTTCAAATATTTCTTAAAAATAATAATATTTATTTTGATGATATTTATTATATCTACATAGTTAATTGCTTAATTTTTGTTATTATTATGATTTAGCCATTTTTTTGTTAATGAATTTGCATACGATATTCAATTCCTTTAAGCGTTAAAAAGAGAGAAATTTTAATTTTAATAAAATTTGTCATCTCTCCCAATTTTTAAAAGTAATTTAGACTTAAAAAATTCAGATATGTAAGGTTTTTGAATTGAAATGCTAATAAGTTAATTTTTTGTATATATATAATGGAAAGAAAAATTTAAGCATATATATGATACAAAAAATAGAGGGCATGTGATATCAAAATTAATATGACTAAACCAAAATGTGTTGAACATGATTTTAAAGAGTGAAAAAGCATTCAAAAGTTATAAAGTAACTTGTATAGTCAGAACTAAACTCGAAACTTTTATTTAAGCTAGCAAATAGTGTTACAAAATTTTTTTATACAATTTTCATCATACACTTTTAATATAACTATGACATTTTTTTTTATATAAATCACTAATTTTTATTATAAAAATATTAATATTTTATAAATAAAAAAATATAGAATTTTTTTATTAAAAATATATAATAAAAATTATATAAATAAATATTGATAATATTTTTTTATACTGAAAAAATTTTATACTAACTCATCCAGGTTAGGTACGACATGTAAGATTTGATTTAGTAGAATTTAATAAAAGAAAGAAAATAATGTGAGAGAGAAATCCAGGGGCGGTGTATAATGAATGGGCAAAGTATGTGACAAGATTTCGAGAGCGCCGACGATTGAGGGCAGAGCGCTGCCTGGCTGGGCATCAAAATTTCTTGCTGTTGAAAACTGGGCCCACCAATCCAAAGTCTATATTAGGAATACCGATAATAAACAAAACATCAACCCACACGAAGTTTATATTAGGATTAAAATCTATCGTATTTATATTATCAATCTAATAAACATATAAAAATTATTATATTATATTCGAATTGGCCAACTAATAGGAAAAATATATTTAATCTATTAATAAACTATATCATATCGTATCATATCTAACACATTATAATTAATATATACATTAATTAAATCATAATACACTAATTTTATAGATTAATTATATTAAATATATCATATTATATTAATTCATTATTAAATAGAGCATATTCATATTAAAATTTTAGATATAATTAATTTATCATATTCATCGTTATTGTATTATGAATTTATCGAAACACAGCATGCTGGTCTAAGACTTGAACATCAATTCATGATGATGACGATGATCATTAATTTTTGTTTGGTAAGTCGTGCTTTCACATGCATTTCAACCCCTTTCTAATATCTGTAATTTACCTAACATTTGATATATCCTCGTTAAAATTTGCTGTTTTAATAGTAAAATTATAAAAAAAATTTTATTCTAAAAAATTATTAAATTATATTTTTATTTTATTAAAATTATTTTTTGTCAATTTTTCAATATGAGTGACTGAAAATCTGACATATCACCGAAAATCTAAAATGGTTAACGTGTCATTGGAAACTGGACAAAAATAATTTTAGTAAAACAAAAATATAATTTAGTAATTTTTTAAGACATAAAAAAAAATATAATTTTACTACGATAAAACCAAAATTACACAAGCGAAATTAATCTCTCATTTCTGTTTTCTTTTTCCTTCAAATATTAATTTTAGGAGATAATATGTTATTAGTACAAAATTATACTATACCTGCTGTTTGGGTTAAATCAAATTTTTTCAGTTCATTTTCTAATCTGAGATCGAACTAATTAGACAGATCATTGAATCAACTCATCTATTAAAGATTAACTTTAAATGATTTTTGGACTCAAATTGATTTCCAATGAAGAATTATTAAGTTATTATACAATTACATACGAAAAATTACTATTTATCTTATGAGATTTAATATAATAAATTAATACTATATGAAATTTGAAAATTATACTATTTACCCATTTTATTTTATTTCCGTTAAACTATTGAGTCATTTTATTAAATTTTAAGACATTTACATTATTTTGTTCAAATAGATGCTAGTATAATAGGTCAAATATCTACCGGTACTAGTACAGCAATGGTAGAGTCAAGATTCCAAAGTTAGGGAGAGCAAATCTATTTTTATAGGGAGGATCCTTGAATTAGAGGGTATACCTATTTTTTTAGGAGGCAAATATTAAAAATGGTATAAATTTACAAATTATTATATGCATTTTCAAAATTAAGAAGGGGGAAGGGAGGACAATTGTCCATATTTAAGTAAATGTGGCTCTACCACTGATAATATGTCAAATCTCATGGGATACTAATATAATATATCAAATTTCAGATAATTTTTTTTTATCATTTCACTACAATCTAACATTTTTAACAGAAAATATAAGACGTATTAGTATAATATAATAAAATCGATGTAGTAAATAGTATTGTCATACTATATATAAAAGTGGGAATGAGGAACCGACAAATTTACAAAAAAAAAGTCAAATTGATTGCATTAGTTATTTGAGTTAATTTTATCATTTAATAATTTAATTTATTAGTGAATAATATTAATAATTTATTAATTAGAAATTCAATTCTATTGGGACTATTTTTGAAATAAAATAAAAGTAAATTTAATTATACTTCTATTTAAAAGCTAATTTTGTCTATTAACAAAGTAAATGACTTGAAAATAAGACCAACTAAACATAATTTATTTGATCCAAATTTCTTTTTTTTTCTTTAAATAGAAAAATCAGTAAAACACAAGAAGTATATTCACATCGAGCGAGAATTTTATCATATTCTAAGTGGAAATAGAGGAAACAGACAAATTTAGCAAAAAAAAAATCAACCTGATTGTATTAATTAATTAGATTAATTTTATCATTTAATAATTTAATTTATTAGTGAATAGTATTAATAATTCATTAATTAGAAGTTCAATTCTATTAAAACTATTTTTAAATAAAATAAAAGTAAATAGAAAAAATAATTTAATAAAAATTAAAAATTTGAGATAAATATGTATTCCTATATCCTAATATTATATAACTCATTATAAATAAAATACTTATGAATAAAGTTACATCGTTAGTTAAAATACAAAGTGTAATATATTAATTATTAAATTTCTACTTTTATTTTATATATGACTCTTAATAATAAACAAATTAGTAATTTGATATTAAATTTGAGATAAACATTAACATATTATTTACTATGAATAAAATACTATAAAATAATATGAAATTTGAGATAAACAAAATGCATTCTCATAATTCATTATAAATAAAATATCATAATATTATATAATTCACTATAAACAAAATGCTACATTATTATGAATAAAGTTACATTTTAAAATACGAAGTGTAACATATTAATAATTATTAAATTTGAAATAAATATGCACTTTCATCCCAAATATTAGTATCAACAATCCAAATAAGATAAAACAAATTAATAAAAAATATAAAAACTAAATGGTAATTAATGACGAGTCAAATATTTAATAATAATGTGCAAGACATGTTAATAAATAACCAGTAATTTTTAAATTTCAATGGAGTACTACATGAGTGAATTCCATTGGGATTTTTAAAGATATTTAGACTTTTTTTAAGTCAATGATTTTTGTAGAGTTTATAGATTTTTAATGATTTTTGAGTTTATAAATTTGTCAATAATTTTTAAATACTTTATGAAAAAATATGTTGAAATTTTACGAGAAAGTGAAAGATTTTGTAAGAATTTTATATTTATAGAATTATATAGAAAGTCTGATGTTTATAAAAGTAAGTGACTTTTTGAATATGATCTTACTGTTATAGAGTTTTTATAACTTTTATTTGAGTATCATATTACTTTTATAGACTTTTTTTTAAGTCTTTAGAAATCATAATTTAATATCTCCCGACTTTTATAAAATTTTAATTGAATACCGCTTAACTTTTTAAATCTATTAAGATCTTTTAAAATTCTAATTGAATACACTCCTATATATTATGTTAAACCTCAAAGAGTAAATAGTAATTTTTTCAAAAAATTATTTTCATTTTGCAAACTGTCGATCAAATGTAAGCAAGTAAAATAAGGTTTTGATTTCTCTCTAAAAAAATGGAAAGAAAAAAAGAAGAAGCACGGTTGCCTGTTTACATTGGTCTAGATTTGAATTATTATTTTTTAATACTATTGAATTCTACATGATATTAAAAAATATTTTGTAGTTAATGTGAAAAAACTTTTATAAAGAATTGAGTTAATCTAATGTTTGAATTCTTACTGTCTGCCTACAAAATGATGAGAGGTCAGTCCTACCTATCTTTATACGCTTACAATAAAGTACTAATACTTTCCAGCGCTTACAATAAAATACTGTAATGCCCTATGAATTATTCACTTTCTTCAGCACACAAAATTAGGTTTTGCAAATTACACCAGATTCTGCCTTCCAGCGAGTCTGTTCAGATGTTCATATAAAGATGGTTAGGGTGTTACAGTCTCGAAAACCACACAGCATTCAACTGTCATGACCGAATATGAATTCTCAACAGACACTAATTGGCATTAGTTTTTGTCCATACATCCACATCTTTACCACCTTCTTTCCCTCAAACAGTTAGCCATCACCTGCTGTATTTCATTTACACTTGGCATATACAAACATTCAAGTCTCGCTTCTTCCTACCCACAATTCACCCGCCATGGCTGGATACTACAGAAGAATTCCAGAATTCAACAGGGATAGCTATTAGCTGATAATCACTTTCTAAGGAACGATGAACCCTATTCATTCTTGATTTTTTTTTTTTTCCTTTTTTTGATAATGTAAAAAATACAATGATCTTGTAAGGCTTTCAATCTCATTAAACAAAAATAAAATGGCTTACTTGACTTGGCTGAAAAAGAAGAATGCGCTCTTTACAAAAATTAGCAATCCAATCCAATGATATTTACAGCACAATATTAATTTCCATTGAATGAAAGAATGACATCTGAAGTTAGTTTGCAAGGCAAACGCTCCTTCAACATCATCACAACGATAATCATGAATTCAATAAAACTGCTTTGGAGGCATCCAGATGGTTAAGCCGGCAGGTTCCAAGAAGATACTCTGGAAGCTCCTCCACCGTATTCGCCTGCATTTCAAAAAGATTGATTCTTGAAGATCAAGAATACAAGCTACATTTGCCTTGGCTATAATGCATTTTGCAATTCATGATCTAGATCCGAAAAGCATTTACCACATATTCATGCTTCTATACAAGAAAACAGTAGTTTTACCTGTATCAAGAATGCCATTTCAATAACCAAATTGCTGAGGTAACCCAGAACAAGACTGACCACACCCCTTGCAACTGTTGAAGACCCTATGTCCACTCCAAGCTGAAAAGATGTCAGAATTCAGAATCAGCAGACCTTCTACAGCTTATTTCAAATGCTTATATATATGATACATTCTAGCAAGTTTACCTCCAGGTAGTTCTCTCCACGAAAATAATTAATTTCCAATGCTTGGCCAATCAGGCATGCTTTCTTTCCCACACTTTGCTTAACTATCCAAGACCCCTGCGAAAACAAACTCAAATTGAGACAAGCAGTGTCTTATGGAAAATAAATAAATTCAAATCCCATTGCTAGTATTCTTTTAACAGTACACGGAACCCACAGACGACAATGCAGGTTAGCATAGAGATTCCAAATCCACAGAACTGCAACTCAATCGCTAGTTGTACCAACCTTAGAGATGTAAGGTATGAGCTTAAACCTCGAATTTCTATATGTATCATCCCCCTTGACAAATTCTTCCAGCAAGGGTGCATCTTCCAAAGGTGTAGTCATCATATAATATAGGGCAAGGCTGTAAGTAGTTGAACCTGGGACCTGATCCGTAGTTGATAATAATTTTTCCAAATCAGCAAAAAGCATGAAAAGTCATTAGGATCAAGGCCTGGCTGATTATAACAGAAGATTGAACTTACTTGTATGTTTATAATGAAGAAGAACTCAGGCCCACCCTGTGCAGCATATTTCTGCAAAATCAAGCTTCTAAATTTCAGCAAAAGGGGACAGCAGAGTGCATACATGACCAATGACCTAAGGTCATCAAAATTAAGAAAAACTGCAGAATTAAAATATTACCTGAACAATGCTCCCTGGACGGCCCGCAAGATCATCTTCACGCTTGTCAGATCTTAACCAGTCTGCAGCAACCATTTGCATCAAAGTGCCTTTTGCCTTAAACTGGAAAAAAGAAACACAAAATAAATATGGTGATAATTAATTTCAATTATCTCCACTGCAAAGGAGGCTAAGTGATAATTGGTCAGAACTAAACAAATTTTAGCGGGGCCATCCTGGTTTGGGAAATTATAAAGCTGACATGCAATGTGATCTTTGCATATTTAGTTAAGTCTCACAAGTTACATAGAGAAGAGATCTTTGAAATTTCCTTCATTGTTGAGAAGGAAACATGAACATAATAATTGATTGCTAAACAAACACATTTTACATAAGCACCCAAGGAATGGAAAAATGTATAAGAACCCAATTGTGAAGATGAACAATATCAAAGATAACAAACACATACATAATCAGAGAAAGCGTTGCTTTAAGCATGAGAATCAATCAAATTTTCACCAATTCATTTAGCAGCCACAATCAACTGTTCTGCCAAAGATTTGAGTTATATGATCAATGAAGTGAGATGCCTACCTTCTTCTGATCTTCGAGGTAATTCTCTCCCCGGATTAAGAAGCTAGAAGGATCAGCTGCTGTCCAACTGGAAGGCATACTGCAACTGGGGTCTTTTGGAAGTGTAGTTCCATAGCAGCATGAAATACTGTCTTCTCTTGCCATCTCTTGCAAGTCCACATAACCCCTCTTTTGAACTATAGGAAAGATAATTATCTAAAAATCATTAAAATGCACACAACAGCAAATCAATCTATTTCTGATATCAATATTAATCACTGGAACCAACTTCACCTGCAAGATCATGCAATTTCTTCACAAGACCAGCTGCAGTAGATAACTTAGGTTGACGGATATCCTGCAGCTCCCATAATCAAGAGCAAAGTGAGCAGGGTTGCAAATCTAGATTATAATTTCAAGGGGACCAAAGTTGCACATCCTATATTTTTTTAGGTCATGATACATGAGTAGTTAAGGGTTAGAGGGGGTAATGCAAGCAAGACTTTCTTTATAAGACAAAAAAAACAACTCATAGTTTCATTAAAGTTTAAGTGAGGCAATGGGGACAAGTGCCCCCCACTTGTCCCCAGTGTGCATCCACCCACAAAAATGAGAAACAACAGCAGCAACATCTGAAAATATATCTGATGCAGAGTAATTGAATGCAGCAAAGAAAGAAGACTTTTTTTGCCTTCATTAACCAACAATAGCAACTAAGTAGGAAGTGGACAACCTATAGCAGTAGGAATAGTGTGTTTTGGGTCTTTTGTGTTGTAAGTTAAAATTCTTAGTATAAGTTCTGAAAAATTAAATCATCAAACTAGCCTGGTTGGCCTGGAGTGCATTGATAGTGGCAATCATACAGTGTTAAAAGGTCAAGCCAAGAGAAACCTCTCAACATATAAGCATGCATATATGCAATTGGGTTATACAACATAAGAACATGCAATCAAGTGAAAGATACAGAGAGAACAAACAACTAGAAGTACGAACTTGCACTTGCTCTTAAAAGCCCCTCATTTCTTGAGGGTAATCTACCACAAACAAGCTATAATTTTTGCCTGGCATGACTGCTTCCTCTTATTCCAAAATGATCCAATACTGGATGTATGCACAGCTGCACTCATACTTTTATCAATATGGAACCCTTAACTAATAATTCTAGTACCCTTTGTATGTATGAAGTGACAACGAAATAATGTGTCACAAACAGTACCTGCGAGTACATTTCAGAACCAAAATCATAGCCCCATCCATTTTCAGATAGTTCATGGTCTGAGGGTTCTGGAACATCAAAAAACTCATCTGCAGCATCATTCAGGCTTACTAGGCTGGCATGCTCTGAGGGTGTCTTATCTACTTCATTCACCTTCCTATCCTCTACATTCTGGTGCAACGTAATTCTTGCCAACTCTCCAGATGAAAATTCAGAGGACAGACATTTTCCCAGTTTTGCTCTGAACAACTCTCGTAATGCTGTAAATATAATACAGTTTCTTTTTACTATATAACAGATCATCATAATGTGGAGCACAAAAACTGAAAGATGTTTCAATCTTCATCAACAGTAAAATATTACCAGCCACTCTCCCAAGCATTCGGACAGTAATAGATCGAGCTGAATAAGCACGTAAGTACGATTTCCAGAATTTCCAGTCGATAGCAAGCATGTGCTTTACAACAGATCGCTTCCCTTGGTTTACAGGAGATATGACATATCCTCCGCCTGCAAGAGAATGCAAAATGCTATCATCTGACTGGTTTTCTCTTTTGAAAAACTGCTCCAAAAATCCCCCAACAATAGAGATTAAGGTGCTGTAATCCAAATAACATGGAATATAACATATATATTCATTCAATATTTTTACATTAGTGGGACAATGATGATAGGGCACCATAAGCCAACAGAACAATTAGGGAACCTTGCCAATTTATATCAAATAGTCCACTATAATGTATGCCATACTGCTCTTATAAATGAAATAGATTAAAGATAATGATCAACAGTTTAGAATTTTCAAATATAATAACTATAGGAGTAACAAGTAGTCCACTATTAACTCACAAAAGTAGCAGCACACTTCAAAAAAAAAAAACATAAGAAGATCCAAAAAATAATTTTCATTTCTAAATATTTAAGCATACATTACTTTTAAGGCAGGCACGAACATAGCCTCTCTGGGGTGGACACTTCTTGTGAAACACAGAATGGCAGAGAATAACTGCATCAGAACAAAAAGAATCAAATTATATTAGTTTGAACAGCCCTGTTGCACATAATTCATACATATAATTCATGAGTATTGGCTCCATAGCATTCTTACCATATGTTCCATCATCTTCCCTTCTCCAATAACGGCGCAACAAAAAATCTCTTCGTTTCATCCCCCTGAAACTTATGATGAACAAATTAAGCGTTGTAACTCTTAAACCATTTCATTGGGAGGACATAGAACACTTCAAACATATTGACTGACCAAGGCAACCAATCATTATACATCATCTTGTGAACAATATCGGTGTGACCATCAAGGTGCTCAACCACACTGCCCTTATAGAAGCAGAAATCCCATCTGCAAGTCAATTAGAACAGTGAATATAGTGAGATTACCCACACAGAATTTCTCCCAAAAAAAAAAAAAAAAGAAGAAAATAAGTTGCTCAGAAAAAGCTGACTTGCAATTAAAAGATTAACTACTAATGCAAGTGCAGTTACCATAGGCCTTGCAAACTAGGCACCTGATAGGAAGTCATATATCATTACTATAACATCACATTAAGTATGCAGACTGCAGGTGTCTTAGTGTGTAGGATAATAAGATCTGAACTCAGTTGTGTAAGCTCTGTAAATAAGTTGAGATCTTTGATTGTCTTTGTTCATGAACAGAGTCAAACATCATGTAAATTATATTTCATTCTTGATGTACAATTCTATGCTCATTATTATTTGATGCCAGATACTTATTAGACCATTGATATTCTAAAGTACCAATCAAGGCATTGTTGTAAGGCTTACTCTGATCTTGAAGGACCAAGAGACATAAGAGTTTGGAAAATGGCTTCAGAGCTTCCATCAACCACTCCAACAGCCATTATAGCTGGATGATCATCCCACTGCCAAAAAAATGAATATCTAAATAATGTAATTTTAATTACAAACCAATAAATTTTGAACATAAAAATCTACCTACTTTTGCATGGTTATCCCTGTCTTTTGCTTCTTTAAAGAGACGTAAACCTACACATAAGCCACTTTTGTAAGCATGAATCTTAAGATCTCAAACAACAAGCTACAGAATTTATGCTTACCATTTTGACATCCAAAAATAGTCCAAGGCGAAGGAGCAATAACATCAGTTACTGGATCACTGTGTGTGAATGAACAAAGAGTCCAGTCTATTGGCTTGTTATGACTTATGCGATTGGAATCACTCAATCTGAGAGCATAAATATTGACACGAATTCAGTCATTGACATGAAATTAGAAAATAAAACATAATATACCTGTTCCACAAAGATAAATTATCGTGTTTACATCTTTTCCATACAAATCAACAAACTAATTGCAGCAATCATGATATCTTATGACCTTAAAATATTTGTCCAGAAACTGACTCATGTAAAATAAGAAAATTCGCAAGACAAAAGCATAAGATGAGAGTGCTAAACAGGGTGAACATACTTAAAGGACTGCCAACTGCTCTTTGAACAACCAACAACATTCTGACCACCCTGCATATGTATAGAGGCATTAGTCCTTGTTTTCAAGGTGGCAGCCATTTGTAATATAAACAAAATTGAATAGTAAGGAACCTTCAAAGCTGCTTCTTGAATAGAATGAATCCACCTTGCTGCCTCTTCAGGACTGCTTGCTCCCAGCTATGATGATTAGATTTCATAATTTAAATGTGGAAGATTTATTATACAAACAAAAATTTTTTATAGAACAATCTCCATACCTTAAGTTGATCATTGTGATTAGAAGTATTATAAAGTGAAAATATGAAAAACACCTGCCAGTGAAAATTTTACCATCCTTACAAATATTCACACCATAAGAGGGAGGAAAAGAATAAAAAAAAAATTATGGTAACCAATTCAAACATGGCACCCCTTCCATACTTTTCTATGAATGCTCTCTCTCCCATTGTCTGTGACCCGAATGCAGGAGTCTATAATTGCCCTTCTAACAGGATCCTGAAGAGCAAATAAGGAAAGACAATAAAAAAATTACGATACTAAAAAATGCAACAAAGTAAGTTATATTATATCTCAACGACATACAAAAAGACAAACAATTAGGGGCAAAAAGCACCTTCATACACACACAAAAAAAGGGAATTATTTATCAAAGAAACTCCAAAGTAATCATAGAACACGGTGTCCATTCAAATGAATATGAGCCTTAAATTCAATAATCCCCTCTTTTTACTTAGTGCATAGAAATAATTTTACCAGGAACTACATACACTAAGATTATTACATCATGATTTATGAATACATCTAACTGTACACATAAACAGTTTCCTTTTATTTTTCCTTTAACTTCTCTGATACAGACATTTGCCTATTTAGCATTCATAATGCATTTTTATAGTCTTATAGATACATATAAATGTAGTTTAATACTCCTTGTCCTGTCAATACACTTCATAATTGCTATAAAACGTAATTCAGGTACAAAAACTTCAATGTTTTTCTTACTAAACTGCTGTCTCTTAGGATTCTCCAGTAATCCCTTTACCTTCCATATATCTGATATGCATTTCTAACACAATATGCTATCTGTATTTATGTGTATATATGACTTAGCAATTCAAAATGCAGAAAGAAGCAATAATAATTCAACAGCAAAGAGTAGAACTGAATGATTTTGGTCAGGGATCAATTTTCAAGTAGTCAAGATGCTTTCCCTTATGTATTATTTAATATTGCAGAAACATCACCACCCAACAAAGAAAATTTGAAGTTAATATCATGATTTTCATCTAATACAGAGTTATATAGACTAAATAACTACTGATCACGACCTATAATGCCAATGCGGAAATGTTCTTGATCATCATATATATTTGAAAGCAGATAATTTAATAAATGGCTCATGCCTTAAGAAAAGTGATAGGAAAAGGAAAAACAGAAAAGAAAAAAAGATAAAGAATTTTTTTTTTTAAAAAAAAAAGAGAGAAAAAGCTGGGCCAAGAAACACTTTCGTTAAGGCTGCTCACGAATCAATAAAAGATCACCAGAAAATGTCTTGCAGTGGTATGATTGCCACCACAGACAGGCTGATACACAACTAAAAGCTGGCTTAACAGAACGATAAATCTTAATTGTATTGATTCTTCATATCAACGAAAATTAAAAATCTCAACAATTGCGAGCAGACACTGCGTCAACCAAGAAAAACAGTCACATTAGTTTTTACATAGTTGCTCCATTTTCAAGTCACTAATCCCTTTTTTCCATTTTCAGTTTACGGCTAACTACAGAAAGGCGCCATAAACTTCCTTGAAGAAAAAAAAAAAAGAGAACCCAAAAAACTTCAAATTTTAGTAACCCACCTCTATTTTTTTTATCTTTTATCTTTTTTAGAAAAGAAATACCACAAATTCATAGCATACACTCACAGCAAGAAATAATCGATTGGATAATAGAAATTCCAAATGGAAGTCATCCAAAATGTAGTGTCTGGTCACGCACTGATAACAAAAACAAAAATTAAACAAAGAAGGATAGAAAAAAAGAAATCAATAACTATCAGCTCTTCAAACAAGACAGAGAGACAAAGAAAACCATCCAAATTTTCCAAAACCCAGAAGCCCATTGATCTTTGACATGCTTAAAAAGCACGTTAATCCAAAACCCAAAAATATAATCTGAACAATAACACAATGGAAAAGCACATACATGCATAAAGGTATAAAATGACACGATCTATCAAAACAATAACACCACATAAATAAACAGAAAGAAAGAAAATAAAGAACCTCATCTTTAGAAGTAGGAATGCACTTGAAACTCTTTAGAACATGATCTTCAAGAACGAAATACCGTTTCCTTGAGTACTGCAACCCAATCCGGTTATACCGAACAAGATACAACCACCCTTCCATTTTTTCTTTATCTTGTGAAACATCCATCTGTACAATGTTAAAAAAAAATCATCAAATCTCAAGAAAAACCAATACCCAGATATCTCCGAGTTAAAAACGAAGTATAAAAACTTACACCGTGTATATTGGGTTCAAAGATGGCGTGTGATGTGTATGGAGAATATCCTCTGATCCCTGAGAAGGGATGCAGAGGAAACGAGATGATTGAAAACGGAAGAAGAATGAACTTCCCCTGAATTGAAATTGGATTGAGAAGGGGAATTTCAGGTGGGAAATGGAAATGAAATTGAAAAATTTGCAATTTTTATTGAATTTATATTTTGAAATAATTGATTTTGGTTTTGGCTCTGTGTTCCTCGTTGTTTGGTTTTCTTTTCGTTTTCTCTCTGTCAAAGAAACTGAATTGAATTGGTGGTGCGTAGAATAAGACAAAGATTGACAGGAGCGAATATTATATGCTTTAAATGACCTTTTTACCCTTTTCCGTTATAAATATAATATATTTATATTTTAAATTAATCCAAATTCAACTATTTTTTCAGTATCTAAATTCAATTATCTTTTTAATTAATTAATTAATTAATTATATATATATATATATATATATAAATTTATCTAGGGGTTTTAAATTAGATGGATGTGGGGATAGGGGTACCTGGGTAAGGGTGGGTTGGGTTGGGCGGAGAGGAAATTAGATAAATAATTGAAAATATGAAAAAATTTTAGATAATTTTGTATTGCAATGTATTTATAAATTAATTTAATTATATATTGATATATATTTAATTATTTTAATTTTATTATATATATATATATAATTGATTGAATTATTTTACAGATGTTATATTAAACTAAGTCTATCCAAAAAAAAAAACTTTCTTAAAAATATGCATCTAATTATGCCATTTGGCTTTACTTGCAGCTTATGATTAACAATTAATTAATTAATTTTTTTCTTATTATATAATTTTTCTATTACAAGTTGATGCATTGAATGGTTGAATTTTTCTACTAGAAAGCATTTCATTTTAATTTTCATTTAAAATTTATAATATTCAAATCGGACTAAGTTAAATATTTATTTTTATCTCAGTTATCTAGTCTTAATTCGCATTAGATATGTGGATTAAGCTAGTAAATACTCTTTTCAAACTTAAAATCTTTAATTAAGAGAAAAAAATCCTTACATCCCATCTCACTTTTTCAACCGAGTGATTATTATTATTACGACCGACTTAAGATTTCTAAGTAAAAAAATACAAAGATCTATAAGTTTAAGTTAATAATGCAAAAATAGAATTCTAATATTCTTAAGGTTTTAAATTTTAAAAAATAATATTAATTTATATATTTTTAAAAAATTAAGAAAGTGTAAATGAATATGGTACCGCAGTTGATTAACGATATTTTTAACCAAAAAAAAAATTGATGCATTGAAGTCGTGAATGGAAGTTTTCTTTGTTAATTTTGTGGAAGTTAAGAGATTATTTTTCCAACTACTGACAGAATAATTTACGGTTGCCTGGTTGGCTTGTTTGTTTCACTTTGAGAGTAACATATTTTAGGATGAGATTTTCTTTTCTTCCTAATATTTCATTAAAAAAGTAAATTTTTTTTTTTAGTTTTGGAGCAAATAATTATGCTACCTAACGATTTTATATTTAATTTGTATTACCACTAATTTGATATTTATTTATGATAATTATGAAAATAATTATATTTTTCCTTATATAACTCTTGTAATTCGAGGAATAAAAAAAATATTAAACAGAATGTATGATTTGCATTTTTTTAATGAATTTGACCGAAGATACTTCAATTATATAAATTGTAACAACTTGATATCTCAAATATTATTTGTAACATAAAATTACTTTAACTTTTATTTTATAACAAAAATAATTTTTAAAATATTGAATTGTTATAATTTACATAACTGAGATATCGTAGGTGAAATTCACTTTTTTTTTCTTTTCCTTTTTGTTTTTTTTTTTTGGCCAAATATGCCTATTCTATGCTTAATCAAGTGAGATTTTTTATCTTCAAGATTTTGTATATATTTAATTTATATAAAATTTAGTATTTAATTCTCTCGAGGATTTTGTATATATTTTGTTTACGTTATCTTTAGTATAAACAAATTTAGTAAAATTACTGAAAAATCATTTATAAACTACTTTTAAAATTGAGAACATGAATTATATACTTATTTAGTTATTTTTCTTAAATTTACAAATTATTTTTAAGGATTTGGGTGCCAAAAAATTATTATTAATTTACATTATTAAAAAATACAAATAAAATATACTATGTGACAGTTATTTGTAGATCTATCAAAAATATTAAATTATAAACTCAATAACTTTTATACATTTAAATTTATAAAATTTATTGTTTTTTGGATGTTTAATATTTTTTTTATTAATATGCAATACGTAATTAGTGCAAAAGCTTCTCTAATAATACCATAGTTATAAAAATTGATCTGCTCCAATTGGTTCAACCAAAAAAAAAATTGAAAACCAATTATCAAGACCGGCAGTTTTTAGAGATAAATTCAAGGAAAATTGAGTCGGCAGAAAAACTGTTGATCCGGCAATTCAGCAGTGAATCGGTCGTTCCGGCCTGATTTGAACAATTTTCCCATGTCAAATTAATGATGAGAAATTCTTTAAAAAAAAAAAAAAATTGAAGGATGGTGCTACTAAGATTTGAACTCAAGTCTCCAAGACTTTTGTAAATTTTTACCATTGTACTACATGATTGCATACATTCTACTCTGTGTAAAAAACAATTTATATATTATTCACATTATCAAAATAATATATTGCTTAAAAAATATATATTATATAAATTTTTATTTAATTATTTATATTTTGTATAAGTAAATTATAATTTTAAAAATTTTAGCATAAACTATTTTTATTAATGTAAGAAATTACTTTAATTTATAAATTGATTATTATATAAATAATGGTATTTTTTGCTATCAATCATATTAGTAATATATCTCATAAAAATATTAATTTTAATTATCCATAAAAATATTTGTATTTTCAATATTATTATACAATATTACAAAATTTTACACATAAATTATTTTTTTAAAATTATTTTAATTCCTACAAAAAATATTAGGAAAAATTACTATTTGCTCTCTATAGTTTGATATAATACATTATTACCTCACTGAGGTTTGAAAAATATATTATTTGCCCCATTTAGTTTGATATAATACATTAATACCCTATAATGTTTGAAAATTATATCATTTACCCCCTGAAGTTTTAACATATTGCATTAGTACTTTCCAGTAAATTTGATTTACTGAACTAATATCCTACGAGCAAAAAAGAATATTTTTTTACTAGTGTATTATATTTTTTTCAAATCTCAATGGATACTGGTATATTATATCAAACTACATAGAGTAAATAGCAATTTTTCCAAAATATTGTTTAAATTGACAAAAATGATACATTGATCACTTTCTATCATTCTTGTACACTAAAAATGACATCTAAAAATTTATCTTCTATTTTATATTATGTATAAAATATATTATATTTTATTATATATTAGTTATATTATATTTTATGAAAATCTCATATAAATCAGTTTGATTCCGATTCGATCTTAAATATATGATCCGTTACCATCAATAATACATATTGAGTGTAATATATAATTAGTGGAATAGTTTCCCTAAAGTCAATAATGAGCAGTTCAGTATCAAAATACAATGTTGACTTTCACAATTCTATCTATCTGTATAACTTACTGTATAGTTTAAGAATATTTCAAATAATAATTTTATACAAAGCGTTCAATTAAATATTTGAATTCAAAATCTTAAAGTTTTAATTGTCTAAAAGCTTATTGATTAATATTCTTCTAAATTAATACTTTTTTCAATTGGAAACTGAAAAAGTCTGCTCCAAATCGAATATTTACGTGGACAAAACAAAACTTGTTTACCAATCTTCTTGAAGTTTAAATTAGACTCAATCTAATTCTTATATTACATAATTCTGGATAACAAATTAATTATAATTTAATATAGAAATTAAAATAATAAACCTAAATTATTTCATATTTTTAATAAAGTTTACTATCAAATATTCAAATCCACTCTCGTTCCAAAACTCTTAATTTAATTTATTTTCATGGACAACAAAATAATTAGAAATTATAAACTCTATATTTTCTTTATTTAAAAAATATGCATTAGTTTGAAAAAATGAGACTTATAAAATATAAATATTTCAACTTTTTAAAAAAATAAATAATTTAATGTATATTAATCAAGAATTTGATGTACAATAGGTAGAATAATTTATTATTATTATAAAAATTAGTTTGTTGAAAACTTTAAAAATTTTCAAAACAATTCAATTTTAAATGTTTTTTTTTAACTATAAAAAAAATATTATCATTGGAAAAATAATAAAGAGCGAGAACAAAAGACAAGGAGTTGTTTGGCTGATTGCATATGGAGGATAAAGAACGAAAGAGGCCAACTTTCGGCTCTGAAGCAGCCACGTGGACGGCGTCTCTGTCCAAATCACTGTTTTTTTTTTTTTTGCTAACTCCGATGCCTTTGCTTTTTAGCTATCTGTCTCTGTAATCTCTATAATTGTGTTTTCATTATTTTATTTTATTTTTTCTTCTTACGCAAGACTCTGTTTTGAATAACTTTATTATTTATAATTCGCCCAAAATAAATAAAAAGTTTAATATAATGTTAATCTCATTTTACATACTATATATTTTTTTTTAATCAGTCACATTATTGGAGGAAAGAATAGGCTTAGTTTTCCGTAGAGTTTTGCTCGAATGGGATAGAGATTTTCTGACTCATTCGTTCATAGAGATGAGGATTGAGAAAATTTATTTTTTGTTGAGCAAGGGTCAAGGATGATACTTTTTTCTCTATAGAAATTCCTGCTCTTTATACAGCAGAGATCCAATAATTATAAATATTTTTATTTTTATTAAAAATAATATATTATAAAATACAATCTAATATATATAGAAATAATTAATTAACAAGAGTATAATTTATATAAAAATATATAATATAATGAAGTACCTACTATATTACACTTGAAAATTTAATATTAAAGATTAAAAAATTTGAAATATATAAGATTATATTTTATATAATATTTAAAATAAAAAAAAGTGTTTTTTTTTTCTAAAAACTCAAATAGAATTCATCAAATAAATTATGAAATTAATTTAATCAATACTATATAAAAAATTTTATATTTGATGTTGTTAAATTAATAAGTGTTGAATTACTAATTAATTTTTTGAAGTAATTACTAATTAACTTAATTTAAATATAAATTAGTCTTCTTTTAAACTTATTTGTAAATAAAAATCTATAAAAATTATGACAAATAAAATTCATAATAAATTAAATTAATTAACGATAAACTATTATATAAGTAATTTATTCTATTACAAAATTGTATTTTAAACATTCTTTGGAGCTACATAATTTTATTACATAAATTTTAATTTTATTTCAAAATACTATTATTATAAAAATTATTATGTAATCATAATAATTTAAAATTAACAAATTTTAATTACATAAGCTTAATTAATTTTCATCTTAAACCCAAATATTTATATTGTTTCACAATATTGTTGAAGAATGAAAATTATTATTCTTTTTTTTAATAAGTTACTAAAATTACTTCATAATATTTTAGAATGGAGACTGTATGAATATAAGTTGAATGAAAATATTGAAGTTTTCAGTATAATGAAGTCTTGAAATAAGAAAATGACAAAAGTAGTAACAATATGTGATGTTTATGAATTATTTTTTTTTTCCTTGATGTGTAAACTTTTAAATTAGAAATAGATGTTTATGAGTTTTTTTTATTGATATTTATGAATTATTACCTTTATTTTAATTGTGAATTTATATATCTACATGATAGTAATTTTGTTATGAATTATTATATTTTTGTACATGCTAAATTAATTATTTTATTATGTAAAATTCTAATATTAATATATTATTATTTATAATTTTTTTTAATTTGAAAAAGATTTAGCGGGAATAGAGATCTCCACATGAGCAAGAATGAGGACAAATCTGTTCTTATTAGTATGGTAGGGATAGAGACATGAATTTCCTACCACATTAGAAATGAGATTATGATCATCTTTTTTTAACTTGAAAAAAATTCAGTGGGAATAAGGATATCTAAGTGAGAAAGAATGAGAATAAATCTATTCTCGTTAGTATAGTAGGGATGGAGAGAAGAAATTCTTGCTATATTAGAGATGGGGATTAGGATCATCCCCCTCCATTGCAAGACCTAAGGAAAAAAACATGAGATTCTAAATTGAAGTATTTAAAAAAAATTAACTAATTAAATTATAAATGATTTTCTATTTTGTTGTGAGAAAAATGATAAAATAATACTATTTTTAGTTTCTAAAATATCTTCCATATCGAAAAAATAAATTTAATTTATATATTTATAAAGTAAATTATTAAAAAACACAAAAATATATTATTTTTTGGTTTTTTAATTTAATTAATATGTTTTTTTTTTCAATATTTTTTATTTTAGATCTTTTTTCTTTCTCACTCATCTTTATATTATTTATTTATTTTTTGTTTGTCCTCACTGAAGATATATTCTGATCAATTTAATTTTTAAAAGTTAAATTCAAATAATTTTTAATTTTAAGCATATTTTGGTAACATCAAACTAGATTATAATATAGTTTGACAAAAAAAATAATATAATTTACCCAATAATATTCCCTCCCATATAGCATATTCAACCACTATACAAGATAGTGTTACTGCATACTTCCTATCAAATTCTTTCTAATTATTCCTTTTTAATATTTACCAGTTAAACATATCGCATTACCATATATCTATTTAATCATAACAGTATATGACCATTTAAATAAATATCATGTATTCATGCTTACATAATAAAACCATAATTATAAAGTCTGTAAACCGAGATTAAATGCACGCAACATAAAAAAAAATCTTACAAAATATTAAATCCATAAGTTCATAATTCAGAATTCATATTAAAATAAATGTTCAATTATCCGAAATGCATGAATCATGAAAAATGCATAAATTTATGAGCTAACTTTCAATCTAACTGCTTTAACTGGCTCGGTTTCTCTATGTCAACTCTTCATATAATTCTGAACCTACATACATGATACCCACACGCTAAGCTATCCAATATTAGCGGTGCATATAATCATATAAATTCTAACATGTATGTCAAACAATTCAATTCATATAATCATAGTCATATAATCATGTCAACCCATCCATTGAACCATAATAGTAGCATGCATGGTAAGCGGAAGTCATTTCCTGTAATCATAATTATTGTACAACAGTTTTTCTTTTTCTGTTTATTCATTTAATTTGCCCGAATATTCAATACTAGACTATCATATACATGTTGTGAATAAAGATGCTATTAGAGCTGAAACCAACTTGACTGAAAATAAATGATTGCTAGCATAATGGGTCAAGGGCGCTTTTAGCGCTGAACCCACCCTGCCCGAAAATAAACCCACGAAATAAATCTATGATATCGTAACTACCCTCATTAGCATGCTATATATCCTATAGCCAGTCCTAATAAAAATAAGGACATTTAAGTCTTTTTTATTATTCACATGAGTAATATCCTAAGATCAAAAATTATATTTCTATGATATTGTATAGCAACATATTACATCATAATCCATGTACCATCATATACATACTCATTTATCTTATATCATGACATAACACATAGTACATAATGTCATTGTTAACATATTCAATGGAATATCACATATTCTAGTTCTCCCATTTTACGTCATAGTAGATTAGGCATTTGTATTCTTTATCATCATAACAAGTATCCTTAATATTTATACAAGTAGGTATGTACCAAAGCACGCTGCGGCGTGTCACTTACGACCATGTGACATTGGCCTTGCCCGTCGCAGGGCTATATAGGCTTAGGGTAGAGTGAGTCCCGACCAGGACTCCCCTTTTCCAATCGAGAGAGGTCTAATTCCAACAATATAAAACTTATTTTCACATGCTATCTCCAATTCTCTTGATTCCAAAGCACAACACCAATTCCAACACATCATATATCATTTGTACAGAACATATTCTCATCATAAAACATGTCATAATCCTTTTTATACATGATATACATATTCAACATGAAAAACAAGAATAATCCAAGTCTTTACTCTATATGATCAAATTCAACCCATTCAAATCAAGGTTCATGGCATTTACTAGGAATATAATATCCAAAATACCTAGGCACTAGTAATCATGCAGCCAAAAAGCGAATAAATATGATTATATATACAAACCTCTAACAATGGAGCCGTAAAATTCTCACTTTTAACGTTCCTCTCCTGCAAGGTGATTGTTTCCTCCTTCCGTCATGTTTCCTAATAGAAATAACAAGTTATAAAGGTCACAAATCCATTAAAAGGTGCACAATACGTTACGTTCATATGGGGGTATCACAAATGAAACCATAATTCAACGAAAACCCCAATCTGCTAACACAAACCATGAACTAATATGATTAAAAGCTTTAAGGGTTACGAATACTTGCTGATCAGATAAGAAAATGAAAGAACAATCAGGAAAAAACTCAGCTTCTAATCTGTCTAAATCGTTCAAGTCATGTTCTTGCTTAAAAATCTCCAAAATCCTTGATTAAATCTCAGAAACCCAATTTTATAAGTGTTTTTACTTGTGTTTAGGTGAAAGAGAATGAATGGGAAGGGAAGGAGGAATGTTCAGAGTGTTTTCTAATCGGATGACTGAAAAGGGTGTAAAAACGCAAATTTATAACGTGCAGTCTAGAAGCGAATCCTGACAGGAAAACCCAATGTCATGAGCCGGATACCTCTCCCAGCCGTGACACTTTAGTCCCGAGTGAGACGCTATCTTGAAAAACTTTTTATTCTAATAAGCCAATTGGATCCTTTTTATATTCTTATTTTTACCAAAATATCCTCCAAGGTCCACATTAATTCTAGGCCTTAAATTGTGAGCGTTACAAATAATCTGTGTTTGGTAAAATAACTTATTTAGGAAAAAACTAGATAAGTTTAGGGTTATAAAAATAGGTCATCTGAACTATATCCTATGAAGCGAGTCATCCTTTCAACTTTGACTTACGTAAATGAGTTCTTAAACTTTAAATACAGTACAAATTAGCCCATAAATTATATACTATGGAACAAATAATCTCTCACTAGACCGAGCTGACTCGCTATTCTGATTTAAGGGATCTAATTGCGTCTTGTTTAAAATTTGATGATTTATTTACGTTGAGTCAATATTATATATATATATATATATATATAATAACGGTTTTTAGAAATTTTCAATCAAATTGAACCTATTAAACCAATTTAGAGACAACACCGAATGGATTAAACTGAAGATCGAAATAATTGAATTATACTGAAATAGGTTCGATTCAATTTTAATTTGGTTTTGTTTAGATTTTGCTATTTTAGTTTTTATTATGATCTAACGATGTTAGATATAGATTGAATAAAATATGGTAAAGTGACATGATATTTTATTATAAATAAATCAAAACAAATATATACTACAAAATTTTTTTTTTATATACAACATTGATTGTTATGTTACTAAGTGGCAAAGCCATATATAGTTAAGAGTGGTCAATTGCTTTCCATTAATTTTTTTATAATACATGTAATAATATGCAAATTTATATTATTTTTAATATTTGTCCCTCTTAAAAAAATATTTGCCCCTCCAATCCAGAAGTTTTCTCTAAAAAAAAATTTGCTCTCCCGAACTATGAGGGCATGGCTCCACCATTGATGTTACTTATGCTTTCATTTTTGTTACAAATAAGTATTTTCAAATCACTTTTAATTTTAATTATTGAAATTGCAACATAAAATTGACCATGACTAAAAATAGATCTTGGTAAAAATTACTGATGACTTTTGTTGATCGTCAATTTATTATAACAATTGAACATATAAAGATATTCCTGTAAAATTTGGATATTATATAGATCATAATTTTAGGATTAGAGTAAAATCAGACTATTGCTATAGAACATGGAGAAATTTTTTCCATCCATTTTTATTTTACCTTTCACTTAGATATAAGATGAAAAGTTTAAATTCAACCAATTTTCTTATCACATAGAGTTTTTCTTAGATGGAGTAATTATAATATTAATCAAATTAGTTGGCTTCTTTTAATTTAATAAAATATATTTATAATTAAATTTTTTATGAGTGATAAAATTATAGATGAAATGGGTTATCAATTATAGCTAATTTAGTTTATGGTATAATGCATTTTAAATTTATGGACTTTATAAAATTCATGACTTTTAAATATATGAATTGTAAAAAATATAGATTTTAAAAATCATATTATTTAGTTTTACTATAAAATCAATGGATTGATAATGTAGTTTTTTTTTACTCATGTTTGGTTTAATTATCACAATATATGAATTTAACAATTATTTTCCAATTTTATCCTTTATTTACAATAATTTTTTTTCAATAAAGTTAATTTTATACATATAATTACTAGCATTTATATGGTTATACATATAGTGAAATTTGGATGGATTCCAAAACTCGGTTTTGGAATAATTTATTAAAGACAATATTATAACGAAAATTAAAATAATCCCTTATTCATAAAAAAAAAAAGATGAATTTTATGTTTTTTCAATGTATTTATATTCTATAATACATTTCCAATGCAATATTAATATTTTTAAAAATACTATTCAAGATATTCAAATGACCACTGTACTGATTTTATTTTTATTATGACTTTAGATTAAAGAAGAATGAATATTGGTTGGAAAAAATAGTCAATTACCAGGCTGCTTTAATGGTTTTTTTTTTTTTTTATTAATTAGACATTTCAAATTTAAACTACAAATTCTAACATTTCTCATATATGAAGTTACCACTATAACCTGATTTGATTATTTTAGACAAATAGTTTGTGGCTTAATATATTACAAAAAACTAAACTTTATATTTTAATTTTATTTCGAAAATGGTGTATACTAATAATATTTTTTATTTCACTTTCATTTAAATTTCTTTATTAATATAATTTTTTTAAAATCAATTTAAATTTTTCATTAATATAATTTTCTTGAAAATACAGAGAAATAATAAAATATTGATAAAGAGTCATTTATTGATCTTATATATGAAGAGACATAATATTACTCTTAAAAATTACTATCTCCAGTCCAAATTAATTGACTCTTTTTCAAATAAAAAAATTTCAATTATTTGTCACTTTTATATATCCAATGCAATACTAATTATTTATTTTCTATTTTATCTTTGTATTAATTTTTATCTATTTTAATTAATTTTACAATATTTTATAACTTTTAGCTTATTTAGTCTATTAATTAGGGAATAATTTAGTTCTATTTAGCTCTTTTTTCTATAATTAAGTCTATTAAATATTTTTTTAATTCAAATAAAATATCAAAAAGAGGCAATTAATATGAAATAGAGGGAGTATAAGAAATTTTTTTTATAAATTAGTGAAAAATAAGTGGAATAAATATTATTTTTTCCTTTTTAACAGTTTCCTATATATATATATATTTTCTTTAATTTCTTTGGGATTATCAATCAGCATGAACTGTGATGTTTTCTGTCGACATGGTTTATTTTTTAAAATATAGTTTTAATGAAATGAATACAGCTAATATTGGATTGGATGCAAAATTCAAAAGCAGAAATTCATTAAAATTGTCATTTTGGTTGTTGAAGATGTTTGTGTGATAGGAAACTGCGTCAAAAGGGCACGCCGCTTTATGCATCAGTTATCAATTTCACCACCACCTTACCCATGTCCATTGGACCACTTCACCACCTTTATTATTATTATTATTATTTTTTTTTTTAACAAAACTCTCTTTACACTTTAATTTTAATAAATAAAAATAAAATTTTCAAAAACTAACGGTCCACTTTTTCTATTGTTTGATAAATGCCGTCTGAAATCATTATTAAGAATGTTAAGATTTAAATATATTGAAATACTTCTTATTTATATTACTTGATGGGTCTCAATATTTTTTTTTCAATATATTCAACCCTCCAACCAAATAAAATAATAATGATAATATAAATAAGGAGAATTTTAGTATATTCAAACCTCCAATTTTTCTAAAAAGGTAACTAGTGTTTAATAAAGCTATCCGAATAAATACTGATAATCATTTTTTTCTATGATAGAAAAGGGCAAGTCGGATGATTCCAAAGTAAAGATGGAAGAAACCTTCCTCTTTAGTTTTAAAAAAAATTATTTCTAAATGTTGAAATTAAAACATCAAAAAAAATTTCAATAATTTGTTCTTATTTTTTTAATATCAAACAAGTTTATTAACTTCAATTTTTCATTTATAAAATACCATTAAAATATTTCAATACCTCATGTCAAATAAATATTTAACTTATAAATAAAATTTTCAAATACTGATCATTAATTATAAGTCTTCAAGCATTTAACAAATTTAAAATTAATCTCAAATTTTATTAGTTGGTGATTTAAAATTAACAGCCAAAAAGGTTACAAAAAAAATACATTTAGCAATTCACCTCTGTGTCAATTTATGAATATAATATTAAAAATTCAAATCAATTTCAAAATTTTAAAATATTGAAATTCATTGAGTTAGTAAATATCATAAGGTGGCCCAATTATAATTTTGCAAAAAAAAAAAAAAAAAAATTCTTTTGAGCTCAATCACGATCAATCATAAGATTTTCTTTTTTTTGAAAAAGAAAAAAAAAAAAAGAGATTGACACAACTTTTCATTACAAATGTAAAGTAGAGGAAAGACAAGACAAATGGTCATTTTGTGAGTGATTATAATAGTAATCCATTGATATAATTAATCATCTCTATCATATATATATATATATATATATATATATGTTTTTTTTTCTTATGAGGCTAAATAAGCCAGTAATACAACAAAAAAATAATAATTTTTTTATACGCATTCTGAATGTATTAAATTTTTATAAATATTGATAAATAGTCCGATGGAATCTAAATTTGAAATTTTTTACAATTTTTATGACTAAAAATTTATCGATTTTGATTGACATATATATTATTACGATCAAGCTTGCTTCTTTTAAGTGTTCATAGAGACATAAAAGTCTAATTTGGAAAATTAATTTCGACCCATTAGACCAAACATTAATTAATATCATACTTTCGTGAATAAAATATTCATAATTTATCGTGCAAAAAGTAATTAATTAATATGAGAAAGATGGTTACACTAATTTTTTTTAAATGAACATGTCATTTTCACATATATTACAAAAAATTATACCTAAGTTGGCTCCACAAGAATCTCACTGCCTTCATGTCACAACATTTCAAAAACTATTTTTCTCTTTGTTATAAACAATTTATTAAAAATTAAAAATTTTGAATACCACTAAGTGGAAGCTTACTTACCTAATAATATTGAAAATTACGAAATATTTTTTTTTTCAATATGTAAACAATATTGTTAATTCTTGTGAATTGCTATTCACAATAATTAACAATGTTTAGATATTTTATTTTCCATCTGACCTACTTTTGTAATTGATGATTGTTTTTTTAATTATTTTATTAGATAATGAAAATCATGAATTGGCTTTTAAAGGCTTCAAAAATCACAATAGGATTATGATTTTTTTTTTAAAAAGAAAATTACATTTGTCACCTTTTATTTTTTTGATTATTCTACTGTTTTTCGATATTTTAAAGTTTTTATTTCTTAATAATGCTATTTTTTTATAATTTTACTATTTAAAAAATGCTCATTTTTCTTAGAAAAATTTATATTTTAGTCATAATTTTAGATAAATGAATTAAAATATATGGTTTTTAGCAGCGGCGAAACCATATATAGTTAAAGGTGGACAATTGCTCCTCTTAATTTTTTAAAATACATGTAATAGTATACGAATTTATACCATTTTTCATATTTGTCCTTCCTAAAAAATTATGTTTACTCTTTTAATTTAGAGATTTCCCCTAAAAAAATAAATTTGTTCTCCTAATTTTGGATTTCTGGCTCCACGGCTAATTTTTAAAACTCATTAATATGGCTGTGAATATATAAATTTTTTGTTTAGTTGATTCGTACACCATAAATATAGGAATTGAACAAAAAAAAAAACATAGAAAAAGGAGAAAGAATGTTTTATTGAAAGAATCAAAGTCCTTTACTTACACCCAACAAAATGTCTTAGACAAACACCACCCTCATAATTGGAACCTTTAAAAAAAAAAGAAAAAAAAAGAAAAGCATATTTACTTAGACAAGTGAGTCCTTTGGTGATTTCTTTGCTTCGTGGTTTTCTTTATCTTGCATAGCTAACAGTGGTGTGCTATCCTTCTCCTTCACCTACAAAAATAGGCTTCCAATATCATTCGGATGAAATAAATTTAAAAAAAAAATATAAATTTATGTAATATTATATACATTTTAAAAAGTTCAGAGAAACAATCGTCAATCGTTAAGTCAACGTGGCTCCGCCACTAAAGCTATCTCTAAAAATGATAAAGTGTAATATGAAAATTTCAATTAGAACCTTGTAAAAAAAACATGATAATTTTTAACCGGTTTTAATTAAGGCCCTATTTGGCGCAGAAAAACGTTTTCTTGGAAAAAAAAAAAATTTATTTTTTTAAATTTTAAAAATTACTTTTGAAAAAAAAGCAAATAAATAGATGATTTTATAAAAAAAACCAATTAAATAAAAAAATTTTAAACTTACTTTTTTGGACACATAACAACAGTTTTAAACTCCTTTTATATAGAATTAGGAAAAAATTTTTTTGAAGGATGTGATTTGTAGATTGATCTAATTGTACTCTATTCGATATATCAGTCGGATTTATTTACACAAAATTAAAAAGAAAGAAAAAAAAAAAAAAGAATACCTGAGGGGCCAAAGAGAGATCAAGAGAGAGTTTCTTCTTGTTCTCTTGGGTGCAGAAATAGGAGTATAAGGCCATACCAAAAATGGCAACAAGAATGCCAAGAATGTTTCTAAGGGTGAAAGGATCATGCAATAATGTATACCCAAATGCAAGAACAAGGCATGTTTTCAGGTGACCAAGTACTTGATATGTCACTGGCGATGTCTTCCCTATCACCATGAATGTGCTGAAGTTCACTGCCACTGATATCAAGCATGACAGTATTATGAATGCCTGCAATTTAATTAATTAGTTACTACTTAATGCAAATAATTTTTTTAAAAAAATATATTAATTATTATTATAATATATTTAATTACCAAGACAATAGGAGAATATTTATGTGCAAAGACATTCTTCTTGGTGAGGAATTGATCAACCAGAGGCCCTGATACAAACAGAATTGCTGCTTGAAATGGTGCTGATTGATATAGCAACTGTGTTGATGATACATTCAGCCTCTTTTGTATTGTATTTGTCAGCTGATTTAAGTTTTTTAGGTCAAGAATTAAACTATAAAATTTTTTATTTCATATTTCGCCAAAATAAATAAATAAAACAATTCAATTGTTTTTTAAATTTGAATCTTTTTAATTTTGGTAATTCACTAAAGAAGTAAACAAAAAATAAAACTAATAATCTCAATTATTAAGAGAATTATTTAAGAGTTTTTAAGTCATAATTTAATGAGGGAAAAAAAAGCAAAATTTAAATTAATTTAGAGAGTTTCTATAACCTGTTATATTGACCCTTTTATGCAAATTAATTAATAAAATGAACAAAATAAATTAATTTTTTTTTACAAAAATATTTGAATTCGAGATCTTACAACCTTGTTCACTAGGTCAATGCCATTAATATAAAGCTTATTGATATAAAATTTTTTTAAATTATACTTAATTATTTTCACATATAAGATATAATTATATATAAATATTTATGTGTTTAAGGCTTATTAATTAGTTGTGAAAGAAAAAGAAGGATACAATTTGGCCAACACAGGTTGTAACAATGGCTAGCATAGATAGAATTGTGCCAACAAAATTGAGCTGCAGATCTGTCACAGAGGCAATGCCAACTCCAACAAGCAATAGAAAGAGAGAGAATTTAATATTCTGGCTGCAAATTATAAATATATGATAATTTCAATAGTATTTCTCAGAAAATTATATCTCAATATCTTTAAAATAATATAATAAAAGAAAATTATGTATTGCAAGTAACCTGAATTGTTTTGTCAGGAATAGTGTTTCCAATAGAACAGTGAATGGTATGATTGCCAGTTTGGTCATCTGCATTAATAATAATAATAATAATAATAATAATAATAATATGCTAAAATCACTTTTTTTTTCATCCTAAAAAAATCAGTAAACTATTATTTCATTTCGCTAAATAACTTCTGGATAGTTTTTATATATTTGTATTGGAAAAACTGATATAACGGTAGAAATCTAATTTGACAGTGGATGTGTCACAAAAAATTTGATATGACAGTTGACGTATTACTTAAAATTTGTTTGAATTAATTTTAATGAAACAAAAATTTTAATAAATTTTTAAGATAAAAAAATTATATTTTTATTGGAATGAAAGTAAAATTTAGAGTGATTAATCCATATTTTTTGGTAATTAAGGAGTGGAAGAATACCTGGTAAAAGCCAATGGAATTGAATCCCAAGCTCAAGTTGAGCAATCCAATAGAAACGCCATTAAGAATCCCAAAAAGCATCACAGTCTTCGTATCAATGGGCTTCGACTCAAAAAAATTGAAACGATTTGCACAATGAAGAGTGCAGAATGTTACCATGAGGTGCCAACTAGTCAGAGTTGTTGCTAAGAAAATCCAAAGAAAAATAAATATTAAATATATATAATTGTGAAGATAATTTCAATCATGAATATATATATATAATTCAGTAGAAAAATTTATTAGACTAATTCAATCATGCAATTAATGACATATATACAGATTCGTTAATTTATATATTCACATAAACTAATGTGAATAAATTGTGTATAATTGCTTGACGACTGAATCTATTTAAAAATTATTCAAATTTAGTATAATTACCAAAAGGGAACCCAAGATTGCTCATCAAAGCTTTGTTGCATATAACAATGGAGACAGATGATGCCACTGAAAGAAACAGTGCACCAATAACACCCAACTGGAAACTTGACATTTCTCCCATCTTATTATACTAGAAAAAAAAAAAACAAATAAATTTCAAAAAGAAAAAAGGTGATTAATTAGAGAAAAATGTACAATATTGTTATATGCTTACATTATGCACATGTTGTTAACCATAATAAAGTTAAAGCAAATATATACTAACAATGGGCATTTAAAATGGAAAAAGGGTGTTTAACATTTTTATTTTTTTTTACAAAGGATTCCATTGAAAAATTTGAATTCGAAACCTTACAGTTCTGATCATAAATGCAATACCATTAATCTAAAGCTTATTTGTAAAATGGAGTGTTTGAATTTGATGTTGTATATACTGGTGATTTTCGGCTTGACAAACAAATATAAATGTACCTTAAGTTTCTATGTAAAATCTTGAAAAAAATCATGCAATGAGAAAGGAAGGAGACTGTATAAAAGGCACCTTTAAGAGGTAAAAAGAATTTTGGAGTTGAAGGAGCACTGAAAGTTCAAGAAAATATTAAAATCAACATAGATAAATTTGTAGAGAGCTTAAGAAATATATGGTGTCAAGAAAACACAAACCTGCTGAAAATATAGAAATGGCTTCGATGTAAGATGTAGGGCTCCTACAACTCCATGCAGTGATCGGAATCTGGTGGCGATGGCGGTGGCAAAGGCGGAGATATATGTGTGAGAGAGATAGTGTGTGATTAAGCTTGAGAATTGAGAATGGGAGAAGAGAAAAGAGAGGAAGATTGGCTTGTGTGAGAATGCAAAATTAGGAGGGTTATATGATATAATGATACAAAGGGTTTGGTGCCAAACTCTTTGATATTTTAGTTATTTGTTTGTGTTTTTTAGCTATCACCCAGAAGGGAAGTTGGTTGGTTGAGCCAATATATTGCAGTCAAAGATGGTAAGACTTCAATATCAAATGATAAAATTTCAACAAAAAAAATAATAATAATAATTTTCTTATAAAAACCCTTTCATTTTAGTTTCCTAATCCTTTTTCTAATTTATGTTTACTTAATTTCCATGTTCAATAAAATATGGTGTAAATCTAGCTAATGAAAATTAAATATCACATTATTATAAGTTTTAGTTTAGTGATACTAGTCAGGTGCTTAAAAGAACCTCTTGATTTCAAATTTCTAATCGGACCTCTAATACAAAAAAAAAAAATTAAATATCTCATA
This sequence comes from Balakata baccata, assembly GCA_949630135.1. NCBI lineage: Eukaryota > Viridiplantae > Streptophyta > Magnoliopsida > Malpighiales > Euphorbiaceae > Balakata > Balakata baccata. Next base: position 33,706 of record CATIWF010024805.1, read on the forward strand.
TATCTGTCTAGTTAACTGAGTTAATAATATATTTTTTATGTAAAAAATAATTTTTACTTTATATATATAATTGATTATAAAATTTTTATTTATTTATATGGAAACATATTTATCATTTTAGTTAAGATTAAAAGGTTTCATTATTTGATCCCTACTCCAGTAAATTTCTTTGGGTAGCAATAGGTTAAAATTCCACTAATAAGATATTCTTTTGGAGAGAACACATGAAATTAATCATTTAGTTATTTCTTTATGTTGAACAATGCTTAAATTTGTGCTAACCTAATTGAAATAATTAGATGTATTCTTAATTCTTGGTTTCAATATTTTTAAAAAAAAACCCAAGAAAATACCATATTACTCTTTAGCCTTTCTTGCTTTGTGTGACTTCAAGCTCTAATTTCTTGTTGTCTTTTTTATTAGTTCATAAAGCTATATGTTGAATTAAATGAATTAATGATGATTCCTTGTGTAATTGAAAGAAGATATTAGAGGCATGGAATTAAATTTAAGGATTTTTTTGTCAAAGGATTTACTTATAAATTTGAACTCGAGATCTTATGACCCGATCAAAATTTTTTATAAAATTTCCCACATTTATAAAGTGATGTTTATGAAACTTTTTCCTTTTAGAAGCCTAGTTTTCCATAGTGGAGTAAGAGATATAGGGGTAGCAAATTCCTAATGTTTTAGCCATTAATTTTTTTTTTCTTTTTTTGTTTCTTTTACCATCTTACCTATAAACTCTCAACACTTAGTTATAAGAGATAAGTTAAATATGAGTCTTAGCACGCAAGCCAGGAAGGTAAGATTTATATTTCTTAAATAACTGGAGAGTGAGGTACCTGCCAATGCAAGCAAATTAAAAGCTTTGCCACCCTCAAAATCAAAGTTGGTGAAAAGAATCAAGTTGACACTAAATTCTTTTAATTTAATTAAAGGTCTCGAGTTTGAGATCTGAAAATACAGTTACCTTAAAATTTTTGTAAAAGTAGTTTGTCATTCTTCAGAGCTCTATTCGGCATGAGTATAATTAGTCTCAACCTGTTGATATATAGACTGAAGACATGTAGTTTGCAATAAAAAAAATTTGTGAAAAGGAAAAAAAATAAAAGAAAAAAAACTTCAATTTCACTCAAAAATATTATTCTAATTTTAGGTCTCATTGGAACATCACAATCACAGGCCAAGCAAATTAGGAAAAACCCTTTCTCACATGAACAAAAAACCTATGATTTCGATGACCTTAATGTTGCACCAAAAACCATAGTTTAAGCTTATATTATTCAGGCAATAATCATGATATTCAGGTGATCCTATATTATAATGTATTTGTAGTATTGTTCTGCTTTTTACAAATATGTATATTTTCATTTTCTTTGTCAACCACATGCACAAATGATGAAACATTGAGTTTGAATCTCCAGTTGGATTGTTTATTAAAAGAAAATTTATTTTAAATTCCATTTTTTAAGATTAGTGAATATAATTTTTTTTTTTTGAAACGAATAAATTTTAAGGAATTTGAGTGGATAACATTGTTGAGACGTTAAATAATACAAAAAATATGTATAGAAGTTATTAACCAACACATTAATTCTATGACCAACAAAATAATTTAATGGGCGATTGGGTATGGAAGTATTTGATTGAACATATTGCTATGCTGTCAATTTTGGTCTGAACTATCAAATTTTAAGGCATAATTTTGAAAAGAAGCAGATGTATGAAGTGAGTGGAATTGAAACATCAGTGTTGCTTAGGTTTCTGGTTCCTTAGGAAAAGGATATAATCTAAATCAAAAAGTATTTTTCATATCTTTTAATCCATAATGTAGATTGTGGGCTCTAATTATAAAATTTGGTCTTTGATTACTTGCATTTTATTGCATTTCTGCATCTAGCCGTTTATATGACAGTGACGAGTTAACTGAATTTATATACCGATTTGATTTCAGAATGTAGAAATCATATATACAAATTAAAACTGAATTACACCCCTACATCTTAAGGTATTAGGATCTTTCTTCAACACTTTACATTCCGTACTTCCATATCCTGCCAACGTTTTGGCCTAAATCACCAATGTTAATTGTCCCAACAGCATTAAAAGAAAAATATTATTTATCCCAACTGTTTTTATCTAAACTTGCATTGAAATAATTGCACTTTTAATACAAATTGAACGATTGCGTGAATAATATATATATTTTGATACAAGTTGAGTGACAATTGAGACAAAAAATGTTAGAACAAATAACATTTTTCACATTAAAATATATTTACTTTAATTCAAAGTTGAGTAATACAAATAGATGAATTAATAAAGTATAAACATTTTAATGAATGTTGGCAGAGTTGGTATAAAAAATAGCTCGAACGAGTAACATGAGAAACAAGACAACAAAAAGTGGAAAGGGAAAAAAAAAGAACAGAAGAATAATATAAAGAATCGGCAATTATCTTTTATACCAGCAAACATACCAAATGAATTGACAGTAAAAGTTCGTAAAAATCATTTACAAAAATAAAGATATGCGAGTGGATTTGCTTGAATCACAAACCATGAGGAAGAGGAACCACACCTTCACTTTCAGCACTAAACATTACAAGATCAGCAAGCAGTGGAACAAATACCAAAATGTGAATTAAAAATCTCCTCCTATACAGTGAAATGTGCCTACCACATTCAGCACAATGCCCTCTGGAGAGAATATGTCCAAGAATATTGATGGGATTAACATTATGTAGCCCAGCAAATGAGCTTCCTGCCTTCAGTAACGGATCCCATAAATAATTTCAATTTAATACGCTCCTCAAGGCCGAGTCAGGCAGAAAGATGGTGGCAAAATGGCAAAATCACTCCCTAGTAGTCCGAGAGAGGTATGCATTGTCAGCATTTTTGAGACGATCCTTGAACATAGCCCACTCATTTCTGCATCTCGCTCGCACCTGTGCATCAACAGAAGAGAGGAAAAATAGTAACTTAGGACTGTTGCTGAGATTTTATGAAAGTGAAAACTGAGAGGTTGAAATCTGCATATTTCTACTCCCAAAACCGAAAAATGTAGGTGCTAACCTAATTTCCGAGTTCCGATAAAAAAAAAAACATAATTTCCAACTCATCATACATACCCCTTCCCATGGAGCTTTCCCATTCTCCGACTTCCCCTGAATATTTTCACAAAAGTAGGAAGCAGTGAGACAATAAACGAGAAACAAACATTTCACAAAGGCTACAGTGAAAAATGATGGTATGCAAAGGAAAAGATACTTATACCGAGAACAGTAAGACTAACAAGTAACTTCAACTTTTGGTGACACACATTCTAATTAGTTCTCACTTCTCACTTAACCAATTCTACAATTAAAGCCATTTCCCTAGAATAGACTCTATAGCATCCAATAAACTGTGAACTGCCAAATGAATAGTTTGATAAAGTTCTGGGAAAAACTGGGTTCAACATCTTTTAAAATGGCTTAAGCGGAGCCACTGAGCTTAAATCAGAGATCAGTTCCCAAAATAGAATTAACCTACTTGTCATCTAAACCATGCTCAAATCTCACAAACTGAAACTTAGGTCATCACGAACTAAATTTTGTTCACAGCAAGAAATAGACAGCAGAGGTAGTATTCTCAATTGTATCCCTATCACATAGTCTGCTTCCAGTTCATATTCTACTAGCATATCAAAAAAGTGCAATCCATTATCGAAAAACTATGTTACGAGTTGTCAGCTCACCTGATTCCCAAGAGATGGAATTACTTGATGAACAATCCATTGTGAATCAACCACACCAATTTTTTCATGAGCAGGCTGTTGAGCAAAATAAAACCAGTTAAAAGTCAACAAAAAAAAAAATGAAAAAGAAAATACCCAATCAAAGATGTGAAGTTGCTCTCACTGTTTGGATAATGAATATTGCCAATGTCCAAAGTAATTACAGTCTTGTATCATTTGGCAAAACTTAAAATATTATTGGAGTTCTGATGATGCATATCTATTTGTTCTCATGTCTGAAAAAAGCATTTGGGAAAAGACAAGTAGATGCACATGCATGCTCGCATACACATAAGTAAATAAACGAAGTGCCCATTTGAACAAGCAGCTATTGTTTGTGCTCACAAGTTCGCAACAGCTGAGTTCGGTGTGATTTGTAAACAGAGAGTTTAAAGCAACATTTCAAAGCCTAGTGTTTAGTGGTCCAAAATGAGAATTGAACTGTTAAAAGCTAAGACTTTTAGCTCTAGTGTTTCCTCTGAGTCTAACCACCAACTTCTAACTGCTGGCTGCTAGTGACAATAGTTGAATACAACTGTTCATCCAAGCAGGCCAAAGAAGGTTCAGGTCACTTGTATACGTGAATTATTTGACTTTCAACTGCCTTTAATAGGTGATGGATTTCCAATAACATCTATTGTCTGATGTCTCACATATTTATATATATATAAATGGTGCTAAATTACATGAATAGGTTAGACAGATTTTTTCCAGAAAATATAGTGATAGATCTTGTACTGACTCTCCAGATAGACGTTTTTTCCAGAAAATATCGTGATAGATTTTGTACTGAATCCATCCCCGAACAAGAGTTGAAAGGTAAGAAAAAATTGAGCACATGTGAAAATTAACAAATTTTATATCATAATACCAATAAGCCTCATCAACATAGAATATTTCATCTTCTAAATATGTCAGGTTCACAAGAAATTAATCAAAAAACACGAACTGCTATTAATTACAAAATACACAAGGCTGTAATAGATGAAAACCACTGACCTCCACACATCTTCTTAACGAAAAATCCAATCCCCAGCCATGCACCAAATCATTCTGCAAACACATTGTTAAAGCATTACTACAAAGAGCTGCAGAAAGATGAGAAATGGTAAACAGAAAATGTGTGTAACTGGATGACAAACCCTGGACAGGCATCTTATCTCATTTTATTTTCACATACCTACTCCACATATTTAAGTTGGACAATTTTTCACCTTGAAAAGATTGGCATTCATAAAATTTCTGAGATAAAAATATATAAATATGTATGTATGTGACTGTATAAGCTAACCACACAATCCTAGTATACAATATACCTGAATCATATGCCACACACAGCGCCAAGCCTCTCGAGAAAACACAGGGGCCATGATTTCCACAAAACTGAGACACAATAACTAATTAATACACATTTATGAGCATTTGGACAAACAAACAGAGGGCAAGAGAGAGAAAGAGAGGGAAAGGGCATACGCAGCACATGGAGGTAAATATGGATCACTACACCAGCCTGGTTTCTCCTCTGTATTCCTGCCCAATCAAAAGATATGACAGATCTTTAGAGGTGAAAAAATGGTCTTGAAGATAGCATGTAACCTCATCCGCTTGATGATGAAAGAAAGTACTTGTGAACTTCTCTGTCACCTCTCCTCTTTGTCATCTCCCATGTAAGTCCATGATTGGGTTCAAGACCAGGTTGAGAGATCTCCAAACCATGTTTTTTTACCAGCTCAATATACCTAGCAATTAGTATGAACAAGTTGAAAAGAAGCATGAAAAATAATAGAACAGCCAGGGATAAGTGTCAAAGTTGGAAATTACTTCTCGGAATTAAAATGCTCCACTCCAAGATCTTCATCCCATATGAAAATGTATTCATATGCAGAAACAATATCAGGATGCAAAAACCTCTTAGCAAACCACCTGAAAAACATATATAGTATGAATGAGGGGGCATACTGCAAAATTATGATCTATCTGCACAATAATGAAACTTGGAAGCCTCAACTGTGGACAGGGAGAATAGAACAGCAACATAGCAAACTATAAATACTTATCATGCATTGAATAGTTCTCAAACTAACATGAGCTGTTGACACAGAAACTTCAATAATATGTAAAATGTGACATAAACTTTACCATTTTGTTTGTCTCCTTACACTAACATGGATTGCACTTTTTGACCACTCAAATTGGTCCCATTCACTGGACCGACCATCATAGTGAAATAGCATTATTGTGAAATCATCAGAAAACTGCCAAAGAAAAAAAAAAAAAAAGGCCACAGTATCCATGCGATTGCTAAAAAAAAAAAAAGGCTAAAAAGTGAGGTATTAAATGGTTTGTCCTTAAACCTTTTTAACAGCTGCATTGATGTTATTCCTTTGATCATAACCGACTGTAAATGTTACTAAGTACTTTGGCTTCTTCTTGAGATCCTGCATGTAAATGTAAATGTTATTTCTTCGATAATAGCCAACTGTAAATGTTACTAAGCACTTTGGAGTCAGTATCTGTTACAAGAAATATGAGTAAAGATGCGATTTTTCGCTCACAAGCGATACTCATATATGCTTTCCGTTCAATAAGCATAGAGAGACAAGAAATTAAAAGAGCTATCGACAATATGAAGAGACTGATTTTAAAGTTTATCTCACACACACATGCCAGCTTCTTTCAGATTCTAGAGTTGGAACTTACAACTTAATATCAACTAATTGCACACTGGTCAACAAACAGGGCAAAGCCTCTCCTATATTTCTGTTTGCAATTCAAATGTCACCCTAGCCTACATAGCTGTTAGAATCAAATGATTCGATTTGAATCCCCACTAGCGATTTGAGTCTATGGGGTGAATGGCAAATGTGCTCCGATTGTGATCTAATCAAGTGACTTAATAGTGAATTTAATAATTGTTTCCCTACTGGAGCTAAACTACCCTATAGAGCTTTAAAATTTTAATTTTGAAATTTTACAACAAAAAGTAACTGACCTTTAGCATTGTTCTTCTACTACCACTCTTTTCCCTCTCCCTACTCTTTTCATTCTGTTACTTATTCTTGGGATATGACTTTCCTAATTTATCGAAATCACAAAGAAACAAATCTTAACTATTTCATATTTATCGACAAATAATAAAATTATTGTGCAGAATTTTAGGTTCATAATTATAGAATAAGATATTATATGATAAAGCAATTTCCAATTGGACAAACGAGTATTCCATATTTGTCAAAATACATAATATTTTGGTGTATTTTGCCTATTTTAGATATACGTATATAGTTTTCAATCAATTTTGAGAATCTGTAACACATTTCACGATTCAATTTAATTCTCGGTCCTTACTTCACAATGAGAATTTTAACTCTTTATTTGATAACCATGGCCGACATAAATACAAAAGCAAACAAAATATATAAATAACTATATGTTATGATACAAACATAACATGGGGATCTCCAAACACCCCTCTTTTTTGCTTCAATCCAACACTAATTTCACTTCCTTTTGTCTACATAGGATTAAGTTATTTATTTATTTATATTTGGAGGAAATTCCCCAAAAACAATTTACAGAATGAAACTCTTGGCTTAAAACCATGAACTCTACAGGAGATCATTACAAAAGCGATACAGTTAAAAACACAAATAACTATCAAAATATTATTAGCCTAGTAAATATCTGGTTTCCAAATATGTGGTCCATGCTACAGGCATCTAAAACCACTCATGAAATGCATATTCCAGAATGTTCCATTCTAACATCAGTTTCATGCAGTACAGGGCATGTAACTACGACTTATAGATCAAAACTGGAAGAATAGTTGATGCTATGACCAAATACCCAAAAGCTATTAATTATTCTATTCCTGCAGTATTATAGCCTTTTATCATTTGAAGTCAAAGAATGGGTAAATATAAAACCGATCCAACTTATTCCGGTTATCTGTACCTCACTAGGTTCACCCCACAATCTGCGTAGGTATAAGTCAGATTCTGGCACCACTATTCCTGGAGGAAGTGACTCTGCACCACGAGGATTTGTTGAAGCGTAGATCTGGAAGCAAGCAAGCAACTCATGTGTCTAGCTTGGAAGATTTTGTAACAAACATCTGTAAGTAAAAATATTAGGGGATGTTTAGAATAGGCCCCACAGTTACCTTTGGAATGTTGCCTCCTCCTAGAGTACCAATAGATGTGCTTGAGGGTATGTCAGTGGGCGATATAAGGCGTGAAGGTATATGTATCTGCAATAGTGAACACAAATCAACATGATAAAATTGTCTCCTTAATATATAGGTAGGTAAGAACCAGAGGAGGTCACCAAACCTTGGTAAGTGAAATTGGTGGGAACGAAATACCAATAAAAAATCCAAATAAAACTCCCAAAATTGTTATTAAAACAAGCCTGGAACTATCAGTTGTTTTCCTGGAGAGTCCACTGCAAGGCCAAAAAAAAAAGGAACAATCAAGTAACTTTGGCGAAGTCATCTCAGCAGTTTTGAGGTGCAGATAACAGGAGAGAGTGCTAGAATAATAGTAAACACAAATATGCTCACTAATCTTCAAGGCAAAAGCCTAAGAAATAAAATAAGGTAATTAAAAACCTGCGGTTTATTGACCCCATCTTGGAATTCATTTTCCCTTTAACAGTCAAGTCAGAAATATCAGAAGAAATTAAATCCTTGAACATGTTTTGGGATTAATGTGGCATTCTTCAATTTCAAAAAGGCAGATGAGATGTTCATCGAAGCATTAGTCCTGAAATGCATAATAATTCCAGCTTCAGAGCATGCAAGCAAACACATCATAATCAAGATTGTACAAAAACACCAGTGGGTTTCCCCACATACTCTATCATCTTTAATTTGAAAAATTACAAAATACAGAAAAAGAGAGATATACAAGACTCATATTGAAAAAATGTCACACATCCAAGTCTAGTGTAAGAAAGTAAGAAATTACAAGAACTTTAAGTTCAAACCATTCTTCTATTTTTCAATTTTATGCTTCTTAGGATCTGTACTGAGTAATTGTTGAATACTCCTTATTTTTTTGGTAACGAAACATTGTTGAACACTGGGACAAAGGAAGGAAAAAAAAAAAAAACTTCAATCACTCTTTAATTATCATAGGCATGAAAGAATTGCAAGAAACCAAGTTATAGTTGAGTCATTGACCAATCTATTATTCTAGCCATTCTACTTTCTCTTCGGATGTAAATGATTTGCCTAAAGATCCATATGCACAAAATTCAACAAGTTGTGTAACCTTAAATGCCAGCTTACCTTTTTGTCGGCTTTAAGAAAAACACTACAGTGTAAAATAGTGTAGATTCTGGTTAGTTATCTGAGGCCTTTTCACTCTTTCTGTATATTGCTAATGTGAATTTCCCTAACAACTTCTATCCCAGTCCTTCACCCCTAAAATTATACTTAACCAAAACAAGCACATGCACAAACACAAACTCAAACAATGTTCTTCCATTATTTCACACTATAATCACCCATCAAATATTGCAGTTGAATCCTGCCATAAAAACAGAGTTTCTTGGACCAAATAAAGGTAGAATTACAATACTTCATACTAGAAGAATAAATAACAGATCTGATTAAAGCACAATTTCCCATCATAAGACATTTCGGTTCATTGAAAACAAAACTTAATCTTAACATTATCATCATATTTTTCTTTTGAAAAATGAAATACGGAAAATTAAAAATAGAGATTAACAATCAAATCGCAGAGAACCATTGCGGTAAACGCAAATTAAATTTATCATAATAATCAATCATAACAAGAATTCTATAACCGACTAATACGCACACCCAAAAAAATAAAAAAGGTTAACAATGTAGTTGAAATAAATTGAAATTTACGTACTTCCATGGATCCAATGCAAATGTACAGAGACACCGAAACCGCGAAATGGAGAGAGTCCGAGATTTGCAAGATTTTTGCTTACAAAGAACTGGAAGAGAAGAAAGAAAACTTAATATTTTATTTGACAATATTACCCCGCCTTAAATTTTCCACTGTAATTTTCGATTACAAGGCTGTGAAGATCTCTCTTTCAACAGCCAATGACTCGGTGACAACTGACATGATAGATACCAAAAATTTTGAATCGGACTATATAATTGATATATTATCATATCATTAAATTATAAGTTTTGACTAAAAATAATAAAAATATAGAATTTTTTGTGCAAATTTTCATTTATATTATTAATCTAGATATTATTAAACTCACGACTTTGTTAGTTATGCTAATTTTTTATTTTTTTATTTGTAAACTAAAGTTAGTAAGTAGAAAGGTCATTCAAATCTTTTTTAATTTTATAATTATATTCAATTCTATAGAAAATTCTATATAAATTATATAAATTTTCACTTTAATAATAAATCTAGCATCGATGAATTGGAATCGCACTTTGATCCTAGTTGGCACTAATGTATCACTGATGTGGACTGACACGTGGCATGAAGTCATAAGAACTTTGCCAGCTAAGTTTGGAGTCCAATTCTAAGATACCGAAACTAAATTTGTTACTAAAATAGAAGTTCATATAATTTATACATAATTTTTATAGAATTTTTCTCTCTTCTTACGTTCTGTGTATTTTGGAATAAAGCAACATTTTTTTCTTTAAACAACTAACTCGTTTATACTATCCACTTTGGGCTATGTCAAACCCACATAGACGCCCCAGATGCACAAAACTCAACATCCCATACTTGCCCATAGTGGGTTGACTCATCCCACTACAATATTTAGCAACTCAAACTCGGATAAAAAATCATTTATACATGCGAATGGATTATGCGACCTGAAGTAAATAAATGGTGGGAGCTCCAATACAGACCTAACTATAGACCACATATGAGACATCAACCCAATGAAGTATTTTCTCTTGACAATGTGCTTATTTATCCTAAATATTTTTCTTAATACACATGGTTGAGTATCATTCAATCTATCAAGAATACATATTCAAATCACTCTTACAATTAATTCGTACTATAAGTTATTTCAAGTTCTATTAAGTGAAATGACTCTGATCGGTAAATACAAGTAGCGAGTGTATAAGTAAAAATACTTTTTCTTTCGCACTCATATCAATCAGATATGAATTAACTCGCTTTTCTAGGAGTGTTTCATTAAGTCAAATCATCTCATGATTATATGATATATCCTAAGATAGCTAACATCGATTCATCATTTTATGAAATAGTCAAAAGTCACAAAGGGTAGTAAATATGAAATCTGTATTCAGGGCTTCTATGACTCACATAGTGAAGAAGTATAAATCCATTTTTTCGCTTTCTAATAGGTTGTCTAGTACATGCAATATGAAATGCATGCTATAGTGGAGTAACTCTTTTCTTGTCAAAAATGAAAAAGTGTATGTCTTGCTCTTAATCATAATATAGATAACACCATATGAGTCTTAATCTTATCGCTTTGAAAGCGTCAAACCTGAAACTCTTATTTACCCATTCAACAATGTCAAATAACAAGTTTCACACTTAGCTTCCTCTAAATAGATACATGAATGGTGGGGAAGTTATTCATGTCGATTATGTGAAAAATCTCATCTTGATCCTCATTAAGGCCACCTTTTATGTAATAACAAGACTAAAACTACTCCCATTGCATCTTAGTTATCTAAAACTTCAATCTCATCTCTACTCGCTCAACAGCGTTAGAGGCGATTATCCATGTAAGAGAGTCAATATAAGTCTATTGACATACTTCATCGAATTGTACTAATTTGTATTTCCATCATATTCATATAACTAGAATAACTATAAATCCAGTGAATTATGAGAAATGTATTCCATATCATTACAAGCAAAATATACAAGTGATCCGTCAATATATAAGTTGATTACATCCTACATAGACTATGAGATCTCATTTTTTTGTCTAACAAATGCATCCCTATCTATTGATTTGGTAGATGGATATGCTACCATTTTACTCATAAGAATGTATTACAATACCACTTCTTTATGTGTGATCAAGTCTTTAATATAGTGATATCTGATATAGATATGTTTGGTCTTTCAACGATATTTCAGATCCTTATCATATGTTAATGCAACCATACTGTCATAATAAATTGTCATAGGTTCAAATGATGACTTATATAATTTTTATATGCTGCAAAAACTTTTCAACCATACTGTCTCTTGTATAGCTAAGGAGCATCCTACATATTTAGCTTCCATTATTGATAAAACTATCAAGATTGCTTCTTACTACTCAATGATATTATATTATTTAGCAAAAATATATATTCAGAAATCGATTTGCACTTATTAAGACCACTTTCCAATCAGCATCTGTATTATTAACTTAGTGCAAATCCTTCCTTCGGTACCACAGAACACAATCTAAAGTTTCTTTTAGATGTCTCAAAATTCTTTTGACTGCCATCCAATATTTCGTACCTAGATTAGATTGAAATTTGCTCACTACCCTTAAGGCATAGCAAATGTCTAAACACATGCACATGTTGCATATGTTTGACTACTAAAAGCGCTAGAGTACGATACTTTGGACATTTGTTCGTTTTATCATATCTTAAGACACATATCAAGATTAAAGCTCATATTCTTTTCAATTGGGGTATCTAATGGCTTACAATCATACATATGATAATGCTTTAACTTTTTCTTAATATAAGTCTCTTGAGATAAACCCAAAAACCTTTTAGAGCTATCTCTAAGGATCTTAACATCAAGCACATAGTTAGCCTTACCGGTTATCCTCAGTACATTATATGGACTGATTTATTGATATTTCAATCTTTAATTTTGACAATGAGAGGATTTTATTTCTTTAGCTTAATACAATTGGCATTCAAAAGTTATGGCATTGAAAACAAGCGGTAGATCGTGCATGCGCATCTTCATAATTTTATTTATTTTTGCTAGTGGTGCCATGAGCAGAGTTGACGTGTCCTATATCTATTTCAGTAATTTAATTAAAAAAAAAGAAGCTAAAATTGGTTTACTATAAAAATGGCAGTAATGAATAATTCTAAGTTCATCTATGCCACCATAGCCAAAATGAGGTAAATTGACGCAAATCTGCCTACATGCGAGAATATCTCTTCGTAATCAATTCCCTTTTGATGTGTGTAGCCCTTGGCTATTAATCAAGATTTATATCCGCTTTATGTTTAATTTTGAGAACCTGCTTGTTCCTAATGAACTTGCAACTTGGCGGTAAATCAACCAAATCCCATACTCGGTTAAATTTTATTGAATCTATTTCCTTTTCCATAATTAAATTTCGTTGAATCTATTTCCTTTTCCATAGTTTTAATCCATTTCTTAACTTTAGGACCAAAAAGAGCCTATTATACTGGTTTTGGACTTTTATTCATCTAAAGCAATCATTAAAGTTTTTCATTCAATCTCAAATCAACGATGGAAATTCTTTCATGATTACTACGTTGAGGTTAAGATTGCATACGATATTGCTCCATAGGAACACAGTCTGGCAACTTATCACTCCCACTAGCTTCAGGAGGAGTATGATATTCTATATCATCTTACTCTGTGGGTGGTGTTAAGTCAATCATTCTTGCACTTCCACTAGTCTCAAGATCTTCCATTTCATTTTTCGGAAATTCCTATTTCTCTCACATCTTTTAGGAAAGTCATCTTCTAAGAAAATAATGTCTCGTGACTCAATTTGTGTTACCCTTCCATTTGTATTTTCCCAAAAATATGTATCTTTTGGAGAATTCTCTTCCCTTTCGGATTAAGTTTCTCATATTCATAAGAAATGTTATGGATATAGGTAGCACAATCCCATGAGCGCATTTTATTTAAGCCAGGCTTCTCACCTTTTCATAACTCGTATGGGGTGGAAGTAGCAGTTATTAACGAATGCGGTTAAGAATGTAGGCTGCAGTCAATAGCTCATCTCCCCAAAAGGAAATAAGTAAATTAGTTTGTGTCATCATTAATCTAACTATATCCAATAGGGTTTTATTCTTTCTTTTTGCTATGCTACTTTGTTATGGAGTGGAAAGAATAGTTAGATGCATAACTGTACCCTTGTTATCATAATAACTTTTAAATTTTCGGATAGATATTCATGTCTTCGATCGATCCTTAATGCCTTAATGTTTACATTTAATTGATTCTCAGCCAATCTACTTTAGCGTATGAAACAATCAAATACTTTAGACTTATGGAATATCAAATAAATACGACCATATCTAGTGAAATTATCTATAAATGTAATGAAATAGTGAACATCAAATCTTCACTCACAATCATTGGGCTACAAATGTCAGAATGAATAAATTACAAAGGAAATATGGCTCTTTTACTTTGTTAAACGACAATCTTGTTTTTTTTTTTAGCTAGGCAATACTCACAAACAGGCAAATCAACTTTCTTAACGGAATCTAAAGACCGGTCTTTGCTAATCTTTCTAAGTAACTTACCCAATGTGTTCTAATCTAGCATGCCTTTAACATCATTTAATAAAAAAAATATCACTGGCATTGTCCATAATAAATATTCATTCATATACATAAAAAAATAGTGTCCAACACCATGAAACCGTTTGACAAATATTTAGAGCTTAAAAAGATTGTCCAAAAATAATCACATACAACCATTATCAGGTATAACTATTAAAACTAAGTCTTTGGCAAAAAATAATAACATATTAGTATTTCGTCGAATTTCAAGAGCATAAAACTCGTAATGGAGATTAAGAGTGCGGCTTCCCTGTAACACTAACTGAATCCCTTTTGGAATATAACTAAAAACTCCACAAATGCATATTGGTCCCTTGTTATATAGTCTGTCCAATAAAGAACAGTTTCAGCCAATATCAAACAACTGCTAACATATCAATTAGAAAGATAAATTTGGTTATACAATACTTTTGGCTTAGTGTAATCACGAGCAAAGTGATCGGATTTCCCCACAATTGAAGCAATTCATCAATTCATGTTTCTGTCTTTCTTGTTAATACGGCTACTACGCTTGTGTTTATTTCTGCTAAAATTGGATTCATGGCTTCCCTTACCTTGCCTTTTGCCCTTACCCTTCTTTTGACTATAGCCCAAAACACCTTCGTACTTAATCATATATGCCTCCCCAACGGGCTTATCAGCGAGAAGGCGATCCTCTTCTAGCTCAACATGTTAGACAACATCTTCAAAAGTTTTTATATTGTCACTATGTGTAAGGTTGACACGCATATGTTCCCAGACTTTAGGAATAGAGCATATAATAACTTGGACCTGTTGCTCATTAATTAACTTATGGTCAGCAGCCTTTAATTCACTTATCATGTTGGACATGACAATTGAGTGCTGTCTCATTATGAGATTATGATTTTTCTTATAGGCATCGAACTTTAGAGTTAACTGACACAGCCTTGTTGTCGAGGTTCCACTGAATTGGACTTTAACAACATCCCAAACTACTTAGACTAAGTGGTGCTTCTCAAAATGTAGCATTAAGTCATTTCTCATGTTGCTCAGCATCAGTATATAAGCAACTCTATCCTCGCGCTTATAGGCTTGATATGCCTCCATATCTTGCCTATGTTAAGCAGTACTTTCATGCTTAGGCCTAGCCAATGGTTGTGTGATAGTCTCCAACATTTCTTACTCTTCTAGGAGATACTGAATCTTACAATATCAAATATCATAATTATTATTATCTAACTTATCTTCCTGGTTTAAGTCAGCAACTATGCTTTTCGAATCAGTCATATCAACTATTTAGAATAATGATCACAAATAAATTTAACATAATTCTTACTACAAGAATTATTTTATATCACAATATTTTAAATTAATCAATAATAACATAATACATGCAACAGAAATAAAAGTATTATTGCACAGTCCAATCAATTTCCACTAACATAGTACAGTTATTATCGTTTAATTTAAATATGTGTCAATCATTATATTAAGTGAGATCAATTAATCCACCAACCTAACATTTCGCACAATATCACATGTGCATTTTCACATACATAATAAACCAATAAAACAAATGCACATCACATATTAGAAGAAAAAACATTGTCACAACTAATCATGTCAGTAATTTTCATGCAAAATATTAACACTTTGCACACTTTTTAATATAAAAACACTTCAAAATATGCTCTAAAAATTTTGAAAAAATATCCATTAAATAGAAAATTAAATTTTAGGCATTTTTTAAAAAATTTCATTGAAAAATTGACAGTGCACGCGCCCTCACGCGCCACTACAAACTGCAGGACACCTTGCACGTGCCGCCACGTGCCACCCATATCCTGTCACGCCCCCACATGCACTACCACACGTCGGTTGATCTCCGTTGACCTCCATATCAGAATCACATCAGGTCTATATGGACCAACCATCAGTTGCTACACATTAGCACTGAGCAGCGACACGCGAGCCATGTGGCCTACTATGTCAACACTTCGACACAGTGGACCAATGACATGTATCCACGAGTCATCATTTGCCCCGTTAGCACACAACGTCAACGTACCACATTAGTAGCCATGTTAGCGCTAGCTTAGTAAGAGTGTGCCACGTCACGCTATTCCTTGTGCGCCACCTGCCAAACGATTTCTAAGCAGAAACTATCCTACCAATGAATGACTGCCACGTGGTGTGGCAGTTTTCTACCTTAACCGCTATTCACGTTCCTCTTGCGGCGCATGTACTACATGCGCCATTGCCAATAGTCGTTACAGACTCACTTTTTAGTTTTTTTCTTGGCATTTTCGATGGTATTCTATGGATTAGGACCAAAAATTTTAACATTCAACACCATATGGATGATGCTTGGGCATCAAAAACATAAACCGAAAGTGAAATTCGCACAGAAACTATATTTCCACAAAATTCAAGAACATAAATACGATTCAAACTTCAAAAAATTCATAACAATTCACTTCGATCATCGGAAAAATACAAAAAAAATACTCATTGGAAAGCTTGTGACGAAAGCTTTCCAACCATACCAAAATTGTGCCATAACTCAGAAAAAAAGTTTTATGAAAAAATCAAGCAATTTTAGGATTTTATTGAATTCATGCAAAAATTTTTAAACAATTCATTCCAAACAGCAATCCAAGCACAAAAATACACAATTTGGCTCTGATATCAATGTAATATAATATAGGTCAGGAGAAACTTATCTTTGGAATTGAATCCGTGTGATTTCAATGCTTTGAAAACGTCCAGTTACAAGAATCACACTCGAATCCATAGTACGGACGCTCTTTGTTCCTTTTTGATTGAATGGAAGATGAATAATGCAAAGATAATTTTTCTCTCTTCTTATGTTCTGTGCATTTTGGAATAGAGCATCATTTTTTTCTTTAAAAAACTAACTCTTTTATATTATCCATTTTGGATTTTGGGCTGGATTAAGCCCATATAAGCAGCCTCAATCCACAAAACCCAACAATTGTAAAAATGGATAAAATTCAAATTTTTTTTATATGTTATTTGCCCTTCAAACACCTATAATATTAGAATTTTGGGTTGTTTACATAGTAAGGATAAGAATTTTATTCAGTTTTACATAAATAAAGAAATTCAACTAACAATTTTGCATAAATTTGATCCATTTCTTAGTTGGGTTGTCCAGATCAATTTTCTACTCGATAAGATCAATTAGTTTTTTGAGAAAAAGGCCACACCCATCAAATTTTAATAAATAATTACCATAAAAACACGTAGTTTTCAAAATACCACAAAATATTTATTTCATTTAAACTTAATTACATTTAAGTCAAAACCCTCCCTCTAATGTAACCCTTCCGATTGCGATAAGTCCGCCCACTTCCTTTTACAGTTTACTTCCTATTTCCTTCATAAAATTTGAAATTCTCCATTTTACATTCCTATTTAGTTGTTGTTGGTTTTTTTTTTTTTTTTTGCGTTGCCAACCTTCATTCTATTATTTTATTCGTTTTTAGTATAAGAGTTTCCTCATTGGCATTTGATTTTTAGTAATGGGGAAAAAGAAGACTTTGTCAAGATCTCCAAGCAAAAGTTAAGTCAAAACCTTGTAGAAAATTGCATCAGCTGCAAATGGGGAAAAGAATAACAAAAACAAGAAAATACATATTAGAAATTGAAATCTAAGAAGAAAAACAAACTTTTGCATTTAAGGTTGGTTTATAGTGGGAATAGAACACGTGGAGGTTGGTTTAGAGTGGGAATGGAAGCGGACATGTGTAACAAATTGTGTCATATAATAAATGAATGACAAATATAAGTTTAAAGATGACAAGTGTAAATTTTACATGCAGAAAAAATGAAGAATATCCCAATGAGATATGTGTAATATTTCATTTATATTTTTGCAGAATTTTAGTCATGTTTTTATTGTACTCCTTTAACATATAATAAAAATAAATATATAATTTACATATAACTAACATATAACTGATATATAATAATAATAATAAGAGATAATAATTAATTATTTTTGTCATATAATATATATACGCATCATATACTTGTCATATACTATTTATTGTATATTTACTAATTCTGAGTAATACATAAAAATGTAAAACTTATACCGTATATATAACTACATATAATTCACATGTACTTTGTAAATTTTTATTTTATTTTATTTCAAGTTTGAATGTAATTTAAAAAACACAACATTTGTCACATTTTATCAAACGTGGTTACTATCAAATATTATTCACATATACATATACCCTTCATATAACTAAGATATAAAAGTTAAAATAATATGTTAATAAATTTATTTATTTATTTATTATTATTATTATTATTATTATTATTATTCACGAAACATTATGTCAATTTAATTAATGAATTAAAATTATTTAATTAGAAGATTAGATATACCTTTATATATATATATATAAGCTCCACTTTAATTTTTACCCAATCGACACAACATCCAAAAATCCCATGTGTCTCATCCACCTCACATGCAAAGCTAACCTGAAATATCATTTAAACAACCCCAACAAATTTCCCTATCGAACCAACATAACCACTCTCCAATCCCACGTGTCTCACTTGGTGCGCTAATTTCGGATGCGCTAATCACATTTCCGCTAGTTTAATGTGGAAATAAAAGTGAAAGGGATTCATCTTTTTGGATTAAGATAAAGTAGTGACATTTGTAGATTTTGGATGTTTCAAGCTGTTATTCATGTCAATTACCCTAGTTTTTTTCGCAACCACTTATGCGTCATAGACTTATAGTTGACTAATTTTCAAGAATTAATTTACATAACTCTTAATTAATTATTTAATAGTTAAGTAACTAATTAGGTGTATGTATTTAATAAAAAAAATATTGGAATATATATGGTTGGATCCAATTTGAAAATCAATAAATATTTAGTCTAATCGTATTTTCAAAAGTCGGATATTTTTAAATTTAAATATTGTAATTGTTTTGAAAAATTCAAAACAATTATATATATATATATATATATATATATATATAATTGCAGCTTGATTGTCATAAGAGTTTAAGAGACATGTGAGAGTATATGAGAGGTATATCGTGAGTATATTAAGGCTTATTTGAGATTTATGTAAGGTCTTTGGTTAAAAGCTGGCTTTGATTTGGAGTTTGGGGGAAAGAAAGCATAAAATCAAGTGAGTTGTGAGACAGTCAAGAGCGTGACTACAAGAGTTACGGCTGTGACTGTCAAGGTGAAGAGTTTTGGTGATTTTTGAGTGTCACGGGCGTGACTAAGGGAGTCACGATCGTGACAGGTCTGCTATAAAATAGGTTTAGCCCATTCTCTTTCATTTTCACTCTATTTTAAAAGCTAAAAACCCTAGCTATCGGTCTCTTCACACTCCAGAGGTAAATTTCACCATTTCTCCTCAAATCATAACCCTCTAAACACAAAATTTTCCAATTAGGGTGAGATCAATCAAGGATTTGGAGAAAGAAGCATGAAAAATAAGAATTTTAAGAGGGAGGAAGCTTAGAGTCTGAAGAGAACTCGGGATCATTTGCTAATCAGAGATGATTTCGGCCTTCAAGAGGTAAGCAATCATGATTTATCATCTCGTTTGTGCAATTTCTAGTTAGATACTAAGAGTTACTCGAAATTAGGTGGAGACTCATTTGTAAGTAGGTGGAATTGAAGAGTGATTTTGAGTTGTCTTGAGGGAAAACTCTTATTGATGTTAGATTAAGTGGTTGACCACATTTTTAGTGGAGTTTGAGTGATCAAAGACCTAGCTTGAAGAGTTAGGGTTTGAGTTTTATGATTTCAAGCTTTATGTAGTTTATGTGTTAATGTGTTGATGTGTGGTTATATGTATGTGGTTAGGGAGTGTCTTGGATGGTGGAGTAGCCATCAAAGAGGCTGGACAAGCTCCAAAGCTTGGATTTTTGCTTGGCTTCTTAGAGGTACATACACGTACGTGCTTTAGTTCGATTTAAATGCATGTTTTTATGTTGATTGGATAGCTCGAATGCTTAACATGTTAAGATTATGATTGGTGTGTGTAAAATATGTAAAGGTTAAAGAACGAGGTTATTAGTATGCTAAGTCATATTTGAACATGGAATGAAATATTAATACGGAAAAAGAGCATGTTAACTGGCATTAATGGTTAATAATGGGAATGTTGGCATGTAATGAATGTTTAAATAAATGTGATTATGGGGCTGAATGGGTTAGAAGTGAATAGGGGCATAAATGTTATGGTATGCATATTGCATAAGTTTGTGATATGGCAAGAAAAATATGTAGCAATTTGAGTGGTATGTATACGGTAAGTGAAGGAATGAGGAGATGAATAAGCTTGAATGAATGTAAAAGTTAGATGTGCTGATAAGAGTTTGAAAAGAAATATTGTGTTATGCTTTAATTGATTGAATGTTGTATTGGTATGTCATGTGGGATACATATGGAAGTGTACCTTGTACATGATTTTGATTGTGTTCAAAATGTTGCTAGGAATGGCTACAATTAGCTAACCTTAGAGACTCAGGTGTTGTTGAGTTACAGAAGGGTTCACAACTAGGCTCACGCCCAAGTAGGTCCTGACCCTGGTCGCGACTATCTGTACATGATGTTTTTAAATGTTTATTTGATGAGGAAAAATTGTATTTTTGATATGTTTTATGTATGGTGTGCTCATATGGGGCTTTTAGGCATGAATTAGAGTTGATTAACATTGGTTATGAACCTTAATAATAAATAATTTTATGAATCAATTGTGTGGAAATATTGTGACATTCAAATGTGTGATATGCATGAAATATTTGGATGGAGTTTTCAGACCTAGGAAAGGGTAGAACAAAGCATAATACTATGGTAGGAGGTCAAAGTGGCTTGAGGTCCAGTATTTGAGCGCTCTCAAATAGGAAAGCTCGGTTGAGCTTGAAATGTTTAAATTTGTGTAAAATATCATGATGAGGCATGAGATATGCTAGACAAGACCGGATGAGTCTTGGATTTTTGTTGAATATTGTGTTATAATATATATGATAAAATGTTGTGCACATTGTCTGGATGATTGTATATATGTATTTGTGTATATTATAAAATATTGATTACAAGGTAGTCGAAGATATGGAAACAAGAATGAAGGTACTACAGGATCATAATGAGGTAATTTTTGTTCAAAGTTGAGGTAATAATACTTGTAATATTATTTAGTGTGTGTGTGTATATATATATATATATATCAATTTAAGGCTTAGTTTATGCTGAGCGTGTGTGTGGTTTTCCCTCGTATGCATATTTGAAGTATGAGCTGGAGTTGGCAAGAAGGCACATCCCGAGAAGTTAAAGGTCAAACTAACACTAGGAGGATGATGATACATATATATATATATATCATGTTCATAGGTTTAAGTGTAATAAAAGTATTTAGTTTTGTTTTGGATGTAGCTCAAAAGGTTTCAAGGTCTATAAAGTAAAATTTAATTTTTTGCAAACTACATTTGATTTGCATAAATTGAACTGGTTTTAAATCTCATCCATCGTAACATCCTTGGGTATGATTAGAGGGAATTCTAGTTTTATCCAAGGATGTTATATATATATATTAGATTTTAAACAAAATAATACAAAAACAATTTATTATTTTTGAATCAATGAACTTTTTAAGAATAAAAGAAATCTAATAAAATTTAGATTATGATACCCAATTAAAGTATAACTAAGTTCCAACGAAAAATTTAAAATAAACTTTTGAAGCTCACATCTAAATTTTTATTAGGATATTAAGATAAACTTTGGTTAGAACATAAACTTTTTTTTTTTTTGTGAAATAAACCTAAGAAACCTACTGTTATATTGTTAGAATATAAACTTAAGTATTATTTTATTATTTAAATTAAAAAAAAATTAAGTTAAAATTTAGTCAAGTAGTCAATATATATATATATATATATATATATAAAGAAAATACTAAAAGGGAAAATTTGCACTCTTAAGAAAATCGAATTTGTTTCATTTCTTGTTGGAGACAATTAAGAGAAGCCACTTTTTGGCTTTCATACAATGACAAATGAGAAATCTTGCTTCTTCTCACAATAATCCACCTTTAAATCCCACCACTTCCTCTACTTAATCACATATCAACAAAAACAAATCTAAGATGAACATTACAAGAAGTGAAAGAAAGAATGAGTTTGATCATCAGAATTTGGCACAGCGAAGAGGCAGACCTGTTTCATGATCAACAGCAACAATTTCTGTAACATTGTCACATCCAAGCACATCTTGTCCCAACTTAGCACCAGCAACTTTAAGACCCTTAAGAGAAACAGGCTGGCTAAAGAGGTTAATTGATGGCAATTTTGATGCAGGAGGCAGCTTACCATTAGGCAAGAAGTTTCTAAAATCCTCCTTTAACAATGGAACCTCAAAATCTGACTTGTCATGTCTAACAACATTGTCTTTGGCACTAATGTGAGCTCCTGGTTCCATGTGATTGGTAGAAAAGCTTGCCTGATTAGGAAAATTTGGATACAGGCTCACATACCCTCTAAGATACATAATGTCAATCAGGAATTTTTTCCATGAAGCTTGCCATCCATTGGTTCTAGACTTGGGAATCTGAACTGGGTTTGCTTTGGCGTCTTCTGTGAATCTCATATTCATGTAAACATAGAATTCTCTCCATAGTTTTGGGAAGAAAACTGCTCCCCAACTGCAGGGTAGCTGATGGAGATAGGGTGTGTTTGGATGGATTCTGCTGAAGAACTCGGTTGGATTCCATTTAGGCCTTTCTTTTACTACCTCAACCAATCTTGGTGTGTAGAGAGAAATGGAAGAGAGCTCAGGAAATGAAATTTGAGGATCATAATGGTATGCTAAAAGGGCATATTTGATCCATAGATAGTAATAGGGAGACACTTCTATATCATCTTCTAGCAATAGCCCATAATCATCATCACTTGCTGGGTACCAACTTTCACTTACTGCTCTAATTAGCCCTCCTTGAATGATTCTTCTTCTCAGTGTTTTAGGACCATGAGTCCAATTGAATGAGTTTACAAGTCTAATGGTTTCTGCATCCACTTTACTGTCCATATTGAAGCTGATAGGAATTTCATCCTCTGTATAGTATGCATTCTTGATGGAATTCAGAAGCCTAGATAAAGATTGAGCTCGGTTTTGGGTGATTATGTTAACTGAAATCCTCATTTTATTCCAATCTGCAAACCCATTTCCATCACTTGGTTAGCCATTACATGGTTATTTAATCAAATTTTATATGAACTATCAGTATGCATATATACTTACTTGGCAAAGCAGTTGATCTTAGATCAGCCATCCAAAGAACTTTGGGTATAGAAGGTCTAGGCAGGAGAATCATAGTTGAAGCATCAGTATTTGTCTCGGTTGCCATTTTCAAAGCTTTCTTCACATTAGAATCAATATCAGCAACTGTGATTACCACAGTAGGATTGTGAATTTTGATCAGTCCTTTCATGCTAGAGTACACTGCCTGCACAACAGAAACTTCAGAATTTGATATTCCAGATAACGCCCCAATACCCAAATCAAGTATCTTGAATCTCCTTTCCTTGCAGACCAGTTTAGGCCAATTTAGAGCAACTGCAGCATCTTCACAAGGGCAAAAGTTGCCACCAGAAACAGCAATGTAGGCCTTTTTGCCTACAGTTGACCTGAACTTCTCAAGAAGTGGAGCAAGTGCTTTAACTTCATCAATCGAATGAGCGTAAAAAAGCGCATCAATCTTTTGAGGATACATTGCTGCCCATTGAGTCACATAACCAGTAGAAAGTGCCTTCCACCATTGATCGTCTCGGACTTGGACAATGTCCTTGAATATTACAGTTGTTTCAGAAACATAAGCAAGCCTATGCTCACTATCTCCCCATGTTTCCTTATCGCTCGGATTGACTGGAAGCACATATGAGCCTGCATTTCTGTACTTCTGAAGCTGATAGCTGCCATATTTTTTGCATTTGACAAGTTAAAACATCAGATTCTTTATCAGTCATCAGATATTATTTACTGCAATTATCTATCAGCATTATTATTTGCTGTTAACTAATATTATCCTAAGTAACCAAGCTAATGCACAATAACGTGCACATAGTGCTACAGGGAATCTGAAAAAGGAAGTGCCATTTTCCAACTAAGTTCTCTTTATTGCTTTTTCCAGGAATATTAAGCATGCATATTATGGGCAGTACTTAGTAAATAATTTAGAAAAGACAAATTATTAGATACAAAAATCTCTATAGTGGAAACAGAATGCAGAGTGCCCATAATGAAATGGAAAAAGAAAATATTTATTATTAACGTTATTAATTTTGCCTTCTGATAAGTGATAACTAAAATAATAAACAGAAAAGTCGACAACAATTTTTTAGATAAAAAGTGGGTTGTCTAAGAAGATTCCTGCATTTAAATTATGTTAAGGTATTTATATTATATTAATGAACAGGCTACCTACCCATTATGAATTCAACTATTTTCACAACCAAACACAAGTATTATGCAAACACAAATAGCCCTTTCCTGTTAGATCAGTATGACAGTAACAAAAAGTTACAGTTTTTATTTTCATTTGGTAGCTTGAATCATATGGTAATAGTAGAAAATGAAAAGCTGAAGTAAATATATTCAGCACATACCTAAGATGAAGATCTTCGCCAGTCATGAAAGTCATTGGTGCCTCGATGAAAAGTGTCTTAACAAGTTCTGCAGATAAAAACCACGAACTTGAAAGGAAATCAACCTGCACAATTTTATCAACTGTTACATCATAAGCAGGATCAGGCAGGTATAAACCGGCTTCTTTGGATCGAAATTTTCGATAGCTAGGGAAGGTAAAATCCTTTTTTCTAAAAGGCAAAATTCTGCCTATGCTGCCCAAGACAGAATTCTGATACTTATCAGTGCCTGCTACATGTGATAAAATCTGCAGCATTTTCCTGCCAGGAATCATATCATCATCCACAATGTATACCAGATCAGCTTCTGTCTGTAAAGCCATTTGGAATCTGCCATAGTACTTGAAATCATAGCTAGAACTAATGAAACTGATTCTTGAATCGTTATAACTCTCTACGATTTGCCTAAGTGAGACCTCATTGGGACTACCAAATGATAGCACCCAAACATGATGGAAAGGAAAAGTCTGTTGAAGCAAAGAATCAAGCTGTGCACACAGAGTTTTCCGCTTGAAATGGTTTAAGATTACTGTAATTTTCGGCCTATTAGGGCCGCGAATATCCCACGTAGATTTCATTGCCATTAGCTGCTTAAGAGTTTCTGCGCCGAAAGACTTTCTTTGAAACTCTAATACCTCATCATAGAGCTCTCTTTTGAGCTTGATCATTTGTGCATCATTAGACTTCTTCTGCTGAAAATCGATCTTTTCGTGCTCACAAACTTCTGATGGAGTAATGGGTTGGATTTCTGCACTCAGAAGAGAAGCAGCTTGTTGGTATTTGCCAACAACATGCTGTGGAACTATCAATTGTTTCCATTGATGAGCAATTCTTGTTGCCCATGCAAAGTCAGGCTTTGTTCTTAAATCTACAGCAGGACTCATATAATACAGCAAGAAAGTTGCATAAACTGCAAATACAAATTGCAGACAAGTAAGAGCAGCAACAAGCTTTGCTGAAGCAGGACCTTTACTTGTCTTCAGCTTTGTTCTGCCTTCAACATAATCATTCAGCATTAATCCTTCTAAGTAATCCCCACTTTTAGTAGATGAATTCCTTATCAAACCCATCTCTTTAATTTAATTACAAACATAAACTAAACCTGCATTAGAACACAAACCATAAACACATCACTAAAAAAATGAAAATTATTACTAACTTGTTTAAAAAGAGAAATACTTGAGATTGTCAACTGACAATGCTAATCTAAAGCTTTGGTTAGAATCACAATCTTCGTTTAAACACCAAAATTGCCAATAACTATTAAGAAATCAATTGAAAGATTACCACAAAATTCCAGCTCAAATTTGAGAGAAAACAGCCAAAGAAAGAATGAGGGAAAAAGGGTGTTGAAATTTTTGAGGAGCAATGGATCTTGGGCCTAAGTATTTATATATAAAACATAAAGAGGAAAGTAAAAGTGTAAAATAACTAAGCACTCCATGAAATTTGCACTTAACTTCACATGGGCTAAACGTTAAATTCCTTAAATATGAAGAAGGAAATTAAATCTTTTTGTTTTTTTCTTCATTACTTTATTATAAAGTATTATTCTTTATGCTCCTAAGGCTTCATTACTAGCAGTGCATCTCTGCCCTTAAAGACACCAATTTAAAGCCGGTTTTAAAGGCGCAGAAGAGGGCTAAGCCTGCGTCTTTGGCACTGCCCTTCTCCCTATTTTGTGTTTCTATTACTACTATATTTTACTCTCTTAATTATGTCTATTAATTAACAACATAAACCAATAAGAACACTCAAGTCTGCTCTAATTTTAGGTATTTCATTGTCATTTTTTTTAACAGATGAAGAAATCACAGTTCATTTGAAACCCAAATCCCAAGATATTCAAAAACATGATCTAGAAACCCAAATGCCAAAGTCAAAGTTATCTTCCAAGATCTCTTCTTTAATTAGAGTTTCGAATTCGAATTATGAGTATAAAATACTTTTAAAATTTAGAAGGAAGCACTTCGTCTCTTTAATGAACCTAGCCGACACAAATTGAAATTAATCGATAATTAAAACAATAAAACATATAATTAAAATCTTAGCTTAGTAGTATTGTTCTAGTGATAAAATTTGAAATTTAAACTTATAGAGGGCATCTTTGTAATTAAAAAATAAAAGCATGCAAATAATAATTAAATGAAATTTTTTTTGGCATTACGAATTTCAATGGAATGTAATTATGGAAATACATTTATGCTTTATTGGTGTCATGTGTCTATGAGGCAAATAATGCACCATTAAACTACTAGTTCAATAAACGTTTTCTTTTCGTATATATATATAAACCCACTAATGCTTAAAAATATATATATATAAAAAAAAAAGACAAAAAAGAGAGAGACTGAAGAATATATAGCAATTACCTTGTTAGAAAAGAAATTGAAGCAAAGAGAGTACTTTTCTTCTTGAGCAAATGATGCAAAAAGCCTAATTGAAACCTCAAATTCACACCAGAAATTATGAAAGAATTGCAACATCTTGAGGTTCAAAGAAAGAAAGCAAGTATTTATATATGAAATGGCAATTAGGTTGACTTTTCAATTTGCATACACGTAGATGAATAAAGCAGGAAACTTTGTAAATGGGCTTTTGCCAAACTTGCGCAAGTTGATAAAAATGCAAAGAATCATACTAAAAATTAATTTAATTATTTGCTTGCAAAAAGGAGAATTTCAAAAAAGTTGGGGAAGCTTTTCCAAAATGTGAAAATTTTTGTCAATTTGTTAATGTTTATTCTTCGTTTGTCAAGTCTTTAATTCAGGTGAATCCCCATTGGTGTAAGCTCATGAACTACGGCATCTTTGCTTCAACTTGCTTTGACCCATTTTATGCAAATCTATAGATTAAAATAAGAAAAATTATCCTTTCTAGTTTGACATAATATACTACTACATTCATAAAGTTTGAAAAAAAAATATAATATACTAGTAATTCTCTTTTACTCAAAGAGCATTAGTCTAGTAAATCAAATTTGCAGGGTACTAGTGCAATATGTCAAAATTTTGGGGTAAATAATATAATTTTCATACCTCAAGAGAGTACTAATATATTATGTCAAACTACAGGGACAAATTATATATTTTTCAAATCTTATGAGTACTAATGTATTATATCAAACTACTTGAGCCAATTAATAATTTTCCCATTAAAATATTGCAAAATGCTCATGAAATATTTTGTTGATTTATTCAATCTTTTGAGTTGATCACTTGAATAAAATTCTATAATTAAACATGTTTAATTCTTTCTTTAATTTATATCTCAAATATTCACAATATGAGGGCTTGAATTGAAAGCTAACAGAGGGAATGAGGGATTGAATTGAAATGAAGCATAAATATTAGGGTTCAAATTAATAAAAAAATAATCATTTTTGAACCAATTCCATGACTCCTTAAATTTAAATTCAACCCCTAACTTATTTTCTGTATCAATTTGACACGTATCTTAATTTTCATAAACATTTCAAAAAAAACTTGTTTGTCAAATTTTTTCATCTAAAATTTATAAATTTTGAAATAAAGAAATTTACAGCGAATTTTTTTAACCATTTCCGGCTCTAATCAGTTGATAATTACCAATGGAATATATCCATTGGTAAATTGATGTTTAATTTCTTGTAGTGTGACATATATAAAAGTTATTTACACAATAAACAGCAAAATTTATAGTAAAATTAATTTTTTTTAAATAGATTTTGTAGAGGTTGGATATTGAAATTATGACATTCCACCTTAATTTGCCATGAATACTATTTTATGTTGGGCTGTACTAATTAAACTAACCCTAATTGATTATTTCTTTTTAATTATGATCGTATGATTCCACGTTAATTAGCCAGAGAAATTCTGTTATTTTTATTTTATACAACCCTATTAATAATTAAGCCGACTATAATTAGAATAGCATCATTTTCTTGTAATTAAATCTGACTTACGTGCATATATATATCATTAGAATAACGATTAAACTCATGATTAGGAATATTATTAGATTGGATTTGCATAAAAGATATATTTACACCGACAAGTCAATTTTATTTTATTTTTATTTGGTGTAAAACCCGAAATAAAAGTCAACTTTTAATTACTACAATTTGATATCAAGATTATTCGAAGATCAAACTATATATGGCACTGAGATGGTTTGACCACTCGATAAAAGGTGGCAACTGATAAATTTTGTATGTACTTAAATAAATTTTTAGATTGATTCAATCTATTATATTATGTATGAATTAATTCAATCACATAATAATATATAGTTAATTATTTTATTTTTTTATTAATACAATTTGCATGCATATTTTATTGTTTTATTCTTTGTTAATATAATATACATAGATATTATTATATAATTGGATTAATTTATAAATGATATGATAGATTAAATGTATCAAAAAATTTATCGTCACTCTTAATATATATTGAGCTAGTGGAAGCCACGCATAAGTTGATAAATTGAAAGTTCATGGTGTTAATAATTTTTTATGACCTAATTTGAGAAAATGCTCTGGTCCTTAAGGGGTTGCCATGTGCTATCTCCACTTCCATTAATATATATATTTGATCTTCATTAGTTAGTCAAATAATGAAGAAAGTCTTGATAAGTGTGCTATTTATGATAAGTTCTTAGTTAGATTCTGATTTATTTTCATTGATTGATGTAAATATAATATGCATATATTTTAATAAATAATTGGATTAATTTATAAATAATATAATAGACAAAATTTATCTAAAAATTTCACTCTATTTATATAGAGTATTATATATATAAGTGGGTAACACCTAATAGTAACAGAACTTACCATCGAGGCATTTATTTCCACATGATTTTTATGTAGATGACTCTTTTGAATATAAAATAAAAAAGTTCAGATTTTTTTTTTTTGGCCAACAAAAGTGTTATAGTATTGGTATTGACTAGGTGCTCTGTGGGATCTTTGAAGGGGTTTTTTTTTTGTTGGAAAAATTACAAAAAGAAATATGAATTTTGCTAAATTTCATAATTATATTTAATTTTTTAAAATTTCTAATTTATAAATTTTCATTTTTCAAACAAATCTAGTTTTAGCAGTAAGAATCAATCTCCAAACCTAACTAGAATTACGTGAATTAACTAAATAAAATAATTGATATTTATATGGATTAAATAACGGATACTCTAGTCTAATTATCTAATTATAATTGATTATTTTTTTTCCAGTCAACATATTTAATCAATATCAAAACCACCTATTGTATTTGGTAAATATATGTAAATGCTAGCTAGATTTTAAGACTAATTTGGTGCTATCGAATTTCAAAATTAAAAATTTATATAATTAAATTTTTTTTTTTAGAATTTTATTTGTAATTTTTCCTTTTTTTTTTTTTTTTTTTACAATTTCCTGTATGAGATGCTATTGTACAAATTTCTTGCCAACTATGTATTCAAATTTTGTTTTGCTCTCTTTTGTTCCCAATCCTGATCATCACATCGATAAGGAATAAATCACTTGGCTGAAAATATACTGTTGCATTATCTATATTTATGCATAGAAAGATAATGATATATAGAACTTTGTAATTACACTGAAAATAGTATTTTTCAGATAATTTAATAGTAAATAATAATTTGTCAGAATACAAAAAATATTAATGGTTAATAATATGCAACACTACAATTAATTAATTGCTCATGGAAGCAACAAAAGGCCAAGAAGTCAGTCCAATGTATCATAAGCCGGAGAGTAATGGTAAGGTAAATTATATTCAAATTATATAATATATTGCTTACTGCTTATCAAAAAATTGTATTATTGATCAATAATATTAAAATTGCTTATAAAAAAAATTATATTATGGATTTTATCCATATTGCAATATAAACTCTTATGCAGATCTAAGTTATTTTCATGTAGAAATAGATTAGGGGTTCATATTTTAATATAGATAAAGGTGGATAGTATAAGAATTGGAATGATAATACTAAACGGAAACAACCTTTGCTTCAAGCCCTTAACTCAATGGATTGAATTTGTAGGATTAATTTCAACTTAATTTTATTATTATTGCAATAAAATTAAAAAAGAATTTCGTTCAAAAAATCACTAAATTATATTTTCATTTTACAAAAATAGTTTCCAATCAATTTTTTGATATGAGTAACTGAAAAGTTGACATGACAACTGACGTGTCGCTGGAAATCTAATGTGTCAGTTAACATATCACTAAAAATCTAACATAACAGCTGATATATTATCAGAAACTAGTTGAAAGTTATTTTAGTGAAATGAAAAAAATAATTGAGTGATTTTCTTAAGATAAAAAAAACTTAATAATTTTTACTACAATAAAAATAAAATTCAGTTAATGCATAAGGTTTAATCTTTCTTGGGTATATATATGAAATTTTTTTGTCTTCCTCAATAGGCAATTTTATTTAACATTAATGCCTTTACATAACTGGAAATTAATTCAAGGGTTGGGATCTTGCCGAACTTGGGTCTATGTTTCTTAGCTGTTGGATATATTTTGGTTAAAAACATTTCCATATTCTCAAGGACTTTCACACTCATTTAATTAAAATCAGCTAAACTGGGAACAGACTTCACTATTCCAAATCCCATTTGCGAAAAAGATTTATGCCAGCATAATTTAAAGCTTTCCTATATAGCGTAATGTCAATTAATTTGATTTAGTTTTGGTTGGCTATTCTTATATATATAAGAGGCCAAGAAAAAACATAAAGTCACTAAGCAACAATTCTTTTAGGCTGAAAACAACTCAAACATCGCCTGAGAGTGTTTAAAATCGATATTGAATGTTTTATAAATTGTTTTTTCTAAATCTATTTTAAAAAAATATTTATTTATCTATTTCTACTAAAAGTAATTTTTAAAATTTAAACAAATTAAAAATATAAATTTTTTCCAAAAACCGTTTTCCCAAATTCAAAAACAAACGGAAAGATAACACCAGCGCCTGGGGGAGGAAAATCATGCCAGCATTGCTGTTCCTCTTGGTTAAACGCCCAATTGGCAAGAAAATCCGCTAACATATTAGCTTCTCGGTAGATGTGATAAACCCAGTCACGCACAAGAAAGAGTTTGATGCGATTAACAAGATCAAGATTGTGCTTAGAAGCAGATAAATCAGAGCTGAAAATCCTAGCAACACTTTGGTTGTCTATTTGAACCAAGATTCTCCTCCAGCCTTTAATCCAAGCTTAATGTAAGCCCATGTATAACCCCCATAATTCTGCCCGAAAAGAGGAACATTTTCCCTGTTTGGCTGTGAAACCTCCAAGCCAATTCCCAAAGCTCTCTCGAAAAACACCACCGGCTGATGCTGAAGAAATGCTTCTGTTACATGCCCCATCTGCATTCAAGGCCACAAAGTCTGAAGGGGGACCCTTCCAACCAATCATCTCATCCACACGTTGAGACTCAGCTTCCCCCAGCTTCGTTAAAACAGCAAAAGCCGTCTCATCAGCCTTGACTGCATTACAAATAATTTTAGCTTCGATGTTGCCTGGAGTTCTTTTTTGGGCAAACAAAATCTCATTTCTCCATCTCCAAAGATTCCAACAAGCATAGCCTAAATTGAACAACTTCCCAATCTAGTCCCATTCTGTTCTTAAAGGAATTTTGACGGTTACGGGCGGCAAGCCAATCTCGAAAATTCAAAGAGAAGAAGAGATCAAGGTCAGTATGGTTCAAGAGCTGGCACCACACAGCCTTTGCTACAAGGCAGTCACGGAGAACGTGAAGAATATTCTCCACGCCATCATGACAGATACCACAAGTGCCATCAGTTCCTAAATAACGCCAGCATCTCTCATGATTTGTCAAAATGACACCTGAAAAACCGACACGTTCATCAGTTCCTAAACGACGCCAATCCAGTCCCATTCTTATCAATTTTGATTATTTCAATTTGACTTTGTTATTGAGCCAAAATTATTGAATTAATCGAAATGATGGAATTTAAATACATAGGGTGAGCGAAATTCGGTTTTTTTTTGTTCGAATTTAAGGAGACAATAGTGAACTTGACTGTAAATAAATTCGTAGGTAATAAGTTTTGTACTTAATCCTTTCCAAAACTATTTTAAAATTGTTTACGACAATATAAATTTTATTAATTTTTTTATTTTTACTAATGTGGAACTTTAACACTTTTCTCTTGTATTCATGCTTTCTTATATTTATACTCATTGTAGGGGTACAATATAGTGAAAAGTCACCTGAAAAGTAAAAATATAGCAAATCGCACTACTGATAAATTATGACTATGATACCATATAAAATTTATAAATAATAAACTTTAAACCTAACTATTCCCAAAAACTAGTTCAATAGTAGATAATTCTCCAACCCAATGTAAACTTTATTAATTTTCTTACTCCCACCAATGTGGGACTTCAACAATGACGAGATAATAAAACACAAACTTAATACAAAATTTATGTATTAGAATTGAAGTTTATAATGTTCTAATTACAATAGTATTAATCTAATAAAGACACGAATATTATCATGTCTTATTACGGATTTATTTGTCAACACAAAAAAACACTATAAATCAAATAATAATTTATATTATACCGGATTAATACGTTTAACCCGATATATTTATAATTTATTTACACATTAGCTAAATCATATTATACTAATTCATTTAATTAAATATATCATATTGTATTCATATTTCAATTGACTCTTATTATATTATGAGTACATTATTATTCATACAATATGAATACAACTCACTAACACGAATTGCCACCCTACAATCAGTAAATGTTATTTTGGTTCGGTTCAAGCGACTGAAAAACCGAAATTAACCGAGACACACAGCACTGTCGTTTTGGCCAAATTCAATAAAACATTAGCAGAGTTCTACTGTGTTTCCCTACTGCCCTTTTTCCCAAGAGCCATAGCCATCATATCTAATCTGTCTCGCGCTGGTCACGCCGTCGCCCCACTCGCCTCCCAGCCATCGATCTTTGATCAGCCTCCACTTTCTACTGCTGAGAGAGACTCTCTAAATGACGAAATTTAGAAAGCTGGGTCGACCCACGGGTCACCGTATGTCCATGCTCAGGTTGTTGATTTACTCTTTGTTTCGTGCTTCTATTTTTCTATTTATTTCATTAAAATCTTGTAATTTAGCATCAAT
The DNA here is from genome assembly GCA_949630135.1 of Balakata baccata. Lineage (NCBI taxonomy): Eukaryota > Viridiplantae > Streptophyta > Magnoliopsida > Malpighiales > Euphorbiaceae > Balakata > Balakata baccata. The sequence continues at coordinate 67,854 of CATIWF010024805.1, forward strand.
AAAATTTATGATTTTTGTGATTTTAGAACAATGGTCTCTCAGTTAGTGAAGCATGAACGGATTGAAACCACTGTTGCTAAGGTACTTTCTTTTTATTCATTTCCTCCTTTTTACATCTTTAGGTTTTTTCTACCATGCTTTATGGAAATTAATATAAGTTTTTTTATTGATTTTTTGCTACTTTCATATTATTGTTTTTTTTAAAAAAATTTTTTATATCAACCACTGCATTACAAAGATTATTATGGTTGGAAATTTGATTTAGCTGATAGAGACACACACAGAGACTTGTATAAACATTTAACTAAGAGCAATATTGCTCACAAAATTTGATTTAGCTGATTCTTTTATATTATGTAGCACGGACATGGATATGGATACGGATACGGAAATAGATACACATTGGAAAATGACATTTATAAAAAGTCTAAGATACGAATATCTGGGATAAACGTGTAAATATTAAAAATATATGGGTAAATTTATAAATAATTAAATTCAAGGGATACAATTATAAGTTATTATTTTATATAAAATTATATAAAAATGACATACAATCAAATATATTGAGCAATGATTGATGTCTCATAGAGATTTTAGATTTTTTGAAAGGAAAAAATGTATTTTTAACTTAAAAAAATGTTTCTAAATTTTAGAAAATTACAAAAGGCAATCTAAGACGTTTCATGTCAATGTCAGAAATGTGTTGGAAATGCAATGCTATGTAGTTGGAGTATTCGTGCTTCATATGAAAAAGTTCTTTTTTTTTTTTCCTATTCTTTATGGAATTTAATCATATGAGCATGAACTAAGAAAGTTCATGGTTATAAATGAGATCAATGTTTTAGAATGGTGTGGTTGGAGATAGACAGTAAAGTTGTTACTGCTTTATTAGCGAATGCTGATCATATAGATAGAGGCATCCGCTGGCTATCCAGATTGGAGAGATTGCAAGGCTCTTCTGACTAGTGGTTGGGACTTGGGAGTGTAGTATCTTGTGTTCAAGAAGCAAATTTATGTGCGAATCACTTAGTTAAGCAGGGTCACAACTAACAATGTGTGCTCATGGTGCTTCTATTTGGGAATACCCGAGTCTCTATGAACTCTTAGGGGATGTGTACTGTGGAAGTAGGCTTCTTGTGTTAGTTTTGTTTTCTTTGTTTTTTTGTTTCTTAAAAAAGTAGAAAGTCACTTTACATGTATGTTTTGTTTTTCAATATTCAGGCAAAAGAGATTCGGCGACTTGCTGATAACATGGTACAGCTTGGGAAAGAGGTATGCATAAGAACTTTATGTTCAAGTTTATTAAAAAAAACACACACTTTATGTTCAAGTTGATATGTATGTCATGTTGCATTTCCTTCATTTTATCTTTAAAGTTTAAACTTGTATATTTTGGGGGGACATTTGAGTTCTTGGGTTGCAACCATAAGGTACAAGTTTGGGTATTCAGAGAAAGATTATTTCCTTCAATTTTTCTATCAACAGCCTGCTTTAATGAGATCATACCTGCATAATAGTCTTTCTATGCTGTGAAACTATTTGTGAAAATTACTTCCTATCTGCCATAATCACTTCATTTTATTTGGGAAAACAATTGCAGGGTTCCCTTTCTGCAGCAAGGCATGCTGCTGCTTTCGTGAGAGGAGATGATGTCCTTCATAAGCTATTCACAGAACTGGCTTATCGATATAAGTGAATCTTTCTCCTTTGACTTCTTTTGTTTGTTTGTTTGTGTCTTTTTTTAATTTTTATCTGTTTAGTCTTTAACTTCCGGCGATATTGATGTGTTGCAGGGATAGAGCAGGTGGTTACACAAGGCTGCTTAGAACCCGTATAAGAGTTGGTGATGCTGCACCAATGGCCTATATCGAGTATGATCTTAATTCACTATATTGTTTGTTCAGCTTATAGACTGGTTTGTCATGCTGGCAGATATTACATAGCAGTAGTTTCTTTTTTAGATGAAATATGAAATTAGTGTTTGTTATGACCCGGCAAGAGTGGTGAATTAAAATCTATTGAAAATTTTATGCTGACTCCTTTGCTTTAAAAGGATTTCCAAATGCCAGAACTCACATCTTGAGAATGGTGGTTTCCGGAATGGTACTTTAACACTCAATGTTGCTCATGACCCATATGAAAGTTGGAACATAAATCATCCATAAATGGGATTGTGCTATCTAAAAATAACTCACTATGGCTCAAATTAGAAGAAAATATCATTCTATAAATATTTATATGCTTGTATACATGCATACGCTTTAGATGAATATACACGTACACTCTTGCTCCCGTGCTCATGCTCACTGCAAATGAATTCATTCTTCATCTGATTGTTGATAAACGCTCTGTAATAAAATAAATTCAGAATACGTTATTGATGTAATATCAGTACTGAATTTGAACCTTTTTTTTTCTTTTCTTTTCGGGATTTACTTCGTATTGATTCAAAGATTTGCTCCTTCGAACAGGTTTATTGACAGAGAAAATGAGCTTAGGCAGTCAAAACCTCCAGTACCTCAACCACCACAGAGAGAGCCTTTGGATCCTTGGACTAAATCCAGGCTCAGCAAACAGTTTGCACCTCCTAAAGAAGAAAAAAGTCAGCATGAGATTTGATGGAAACTCATTCAGCTCCCTTTTGCCTGATTGTGTTTGTACTGGCTTCTCATTTTTAAGCTTTCAATGTATCTTGACTTTTTTTTTTTTTTTCTCTTTCTTTCTTTCCTTTACCGTTGTTAAATTATTGAGCAATTAGTGGACTTCTTGCACAATAAATCGTATAATTAAAGAGTTGGACACTCAATAGAGGAAGCGAACGAGTCTATTAATTTTGTATTAAAAGGATAATCCATTGTTATCGAATTGGACAAGTTTATTATTCAATAAGAATTCGATGCGATTAATATATTAAAAAAAAAGGTAGTTAATTTTCGAATTTCAATGTCAATTTTGACTAGTTTATACAAAAAACAAAAAAAGATAGATGGGGAAAACAAAAATCCCATTTTGGTCATCTAAAATTAGCCCATTTCAGTGCCGAAAGCGTCGTAAAACTCAATTCCCATTTCACCTTGAGATTTCACATTTTGGAGAATACCCAAATTGTTCAATTTCCCAACTGAGCTTTGAAGCAACTATTTCATGGCGTGGAAAATACTCCTAAAATTAAAAATAAAAATAAATTATTAATTCTTAAAAAAATACATAATTAAAATAATTATTAAGGATAGAATTTGATATTTATATAAATAAATAAAAAGATTTAATTACCTCCATTTTCTTGACTAACTCTTTAGGGGTAGGGGCAGATACTATGATATGGCGAGCATTTGGGCTAATGAATCCTTCCTCTACTGCTTTGTCAATAAATGACAACAATGAATTGTAATATCCATCCACATTCAATAATCCCACCTGCATTTTTAATTTATTTATATATTATATAAAAACTCACTATCACTTTATTGATATAAAATTAATTATCATAATAAAATTTTTTAATATACAACAAATTATTCATTCGAACTATAAAATGAAATTTTTAGTACTAAATTTGTTTTTAAAAAAAAAAAAAATTACTTTACCGGTTTATTATGGATGCCCAGTTGAGCCCAGGTTATGACTTCAAGAAGCTCCTCTAGGGTCCCATAACCACCTTCAAATAAGACCCACAAAGAAAAATTATCCTTAATCAACTCTACTTCTATGTTGTAAAATAAATAAATAAATAAATAAAGCTTGTACTTCAAGTACTATATTCTATCATAATAATGACAATCATCAATTATTTATTTATTATATGAGATTGAATTGTTTATTGGTAAAAGTTTATTGCTTTTATAATAAGTATAAAAAATGTTATTCTCCATTGTATAACCCACAATTCTCTAAACATCTAAATAATAAAATAAAAAAAAAGGTGGGTATTGTCCTTTTAGGTATGTTGTTATAACATTCAAACCATGAAGCTTATAATTGCTCCATAATGGCCTAATCCAAACTTCTAAATCTGGTTGGATTAACCCTCTTTTGAGTTCTAAACAAACTTAAAACCATAGCAATACCAACAATTTTCTAGCTTTTCCCTTATTTGGTGAAATGGATACGGTACATTTACATCACATGCTATACATATTAACCTTAGAAAGATAGCAATCACTCAAACCCATTTTTAGTGTCAGGATGCTGAAGAAGGTTATGGAATAATACTATTATAAAATTATTTCCTTACCAACCATGGATTTGTGATATGATAAATTTCTATGTTCGAGTTTCCTTACCACCATTCACTGATATTTATGAAGTTCAATATTTTTACGGTGAGCGTAAAAAAACATTTATCCATAGCCTATTAAACCTCCCAATAAACTAAAAAAAATTGGCAATAGCTCCAACGGCATAAGAGGCTTTGCCTCTCCTTACAGAACCCAGTTAGGGAAAAAAAAAAGGCTTATTGGAGTTTTAATTTAACAAGGTTGTTTGCTGTCACATCATGGATAATGAATCCTCCTTCGCCTAGCTTTTAGTAATGTGTGAATTTTAAGGAGCCCAACCCAAAAAAGCTCAACCTCAAATTCTAGCCTTCTTAATTCTTCCCAAAACTTGACAAAGTTTGATTGGTCAAGTTATGCCATTTAAGTACCAACACTTTCTGACACAAAACAATTGCATATATTAAGGTTCTCTAATTAACTCATGTCTGCCTTTTCTTGGTACATGATATTTATCTTAACCCAATAATGTTTTCCACTTAATTTAATTTATTTTAATTTGATTCATGTTAGTAACACTTATTTTTCAAGTGATACAATCACTTTAGAAATTGACTGTAATTAACAAATTTTATTTTACTTCTATCTTTTTGAGAGTTTCAGTATGACTGAGGCTTTTCAATTGGAGACTCAGTTTATTTTTTAGATACAAGGTTATAATTTCAAATTTTGGATTAATTTTATTTATAGTCATTTAATTTTACTTTTATTACAGTAAAATTATAAAATTTTTTTTCGTTAAAATAAAATTATTGAACTGTATTTTCATTTTACTAAAGTCACTTCAGACCAATTTCCAGTGATACGTCAGCTGCCATGTCAGATTTTCGATGACACGTCAGACTTTCCGCGACATATCAACTGCCACGTCAGCTTTCCAATTACCTAAATCTAAAAATTGGCTGGAATTGATTTTTGTGAAATGAAAATATAGTTGAATGATTTAAAAAATTTTGTGATTTTACCCAATAAAAATAAAATTCAGTGATCATAGATGAAATTAATCTTCAATTTTAGTTAGAAACCTATAATATATAGAGAGTAATTTTTACTCAATTTTGCACTTGCTGACAATTTGCCTTTAATTTATTCAATTAAGATAATATCATGAGATAAGCAGAGTGATGTTTTGAATAAAATAGAAAAAAAAAATATTTTGGTCCTTAAATTTTTTTAATTAATTTCTTTAATTGAATTTATTCAATTAATTGTTATAAATATCGATATTAAACTAATTTAACTCCTCAAGTGAAAATTTATTTTATTATTTATGCAAATTTGTGAAATTGAGACACCAAAATGTATATATATATATATATATATATATATATATATATATTTGGGGGGCAATAAGGTAAAAATTAGAAGTGAAGAACCAACCAGGTAAAGCAATAAAGGCATCAGATTGTCTAGCCATTTCGGCCTTCCTTTGGTGCATATCAGCAACCGCCTTCACTTCCCCTACTGTTTCTCCAGTTATCTGAATAATGCACCACAAACTTTAAGTCCATCAGGAAAAAAAAAAAAAGCATAATTCTGTAATTGTCTGCTTTTACTATTTTGTTTTTTATTAGTTTTTGATTCAAGTTATACATTGTTTTTTATTCACTTTGCTTTTTTATAAATTCAATTTTTGTTGTAATCTATCTAAACAACTTATCTTTCATGCTCTAATATACTTTTCTGATACATTATGTCATGCCTGAATGTGTTGTTTTTATAAAATTTTAAGAGACAAGACATTCCAAAAATGAAATATATTAGATAATTTGGATAAAAAACTGATAAATAAGACAAAATGATAATAACAAATAATCATAAAGGTTATATAAGCCTTTTACCTTTTTCTTTTCTTTCTATATTGTTTGGCTAAAACAATACTTGGAAAATCATTTTTTTTTAGTTAATTTTCGAAAAGAATTGGATTAAAAATTCTGAATTTTACATTTATTATTATTTTTTTTTTAGAAAGAGAGAGTTATCAACAGAGATGCAATGATGTGGTAACATAGGTGGTGGGCGCATATCAAAGTCATAAAGTTTAAAAACAAAGGAAGGGAAAGGAAAATGCAAGAAATATAAGGGGTCCATTTGCCATGAGGTTGGAAAAAGCATTTTTGAAAAACAAAAAATTATATTTTTTATTTTAAAAAATTTTGGAAATTATTTTTGGAGAAAATAATATAAATATATGATTTTTCAAGAAACAGATATGGAAAAAATAATTTATAAAAAATTTAAAAAATCAATTAATTAAATAAAATAATTCAAAACTACTTTTTAAACACCAACCAGTAATTCTAAACATTTGTAAAAACTATTTGGAAAATAAAAGAAAAAAGAGAGAGAATGTATTTTATAGGACAAAAGGGATACTTCATCAAGAAACTAAGTGGGAAAGCCTACAAAATTACTTGGGAACTAATAAGCCTCAAAAGAGACTTGAGTATGAAATCTCATTTTTAAGGATAAAAAGGGAGAGGTAGAAATTCACGAAAAGAATTTTTTTTCTTTTTTACAAAAAGTTCAATTAAAGATTCCAACACGATACCTACAGTGCTAGCATTATTAAACTAATATTTACTGGTATTATTATTAATTAGGAAATAATTAAATACAACAAAAGAAAGAAAGAAAAAAAAAAGGATTTAATAATTTCTCTGTTTCCCCTTCCCTTCCCTTCACTTGTCATTTTCATTTTTAGAATGCTGCAGTAGAACTTGAGAACTTTATGGTAAGATAAAAAAATACCTCTCTAGGCATGAGTGTCTTTGGGATAACTCTGCACTTAATAAATATGACAAAAGAATTAATGTTTTTTGTTTTTTCTTTCAAAGAATCAAGAAACAGAAAAAGAATTCTTCTGTATAATTGACTAGTGTAGATTTGATTTACCCTAAAACATGGCGGCCACCATCGTAAACAGCTTGAGAAATCAAACCCATCAAACCAACACTTCCTCCTCCATAAACCAGATCAATATTTCTTGCAACCTGTGATAAAAAAAAAAAAAAAACATTAAAAAACCTTACTTATGTACCCACCAAAGTACATTTTGGTTAACATATGGCATAAAAAAACAAAAACAGGGGAAAATAAATAATACTTTTTAAAAATATTGATTTATTTAAGTACTTCAAATGGGCAAAGTATGTAAAATGTGGTTCAAACAAAGAGGCATAAAATATTAAGCATCAAAATTTACTGAGTTATTGAATATTCTGTTTTGATTTATTTTGCCCATCAAGAATCGAAAAGGGAAGAAAAAAAACAGAAACAGAGTAAAAACAGGGGAACAAGTGGGAAATCAAAGCTAGAAACCATAAGAAAACAAAGAGAAGGGTGAATTAAATTGCAAAGAGGAAATAAGAAAATACCTTAAGAATGAATAAAAAAGAGAGGAAAAAGAAAAACCGGGAGTTGTAAACATTCGGTATTGGAAAAAAAAAAACAGAAGAAAACAGGGCAAAACAGAGAAGAAAGGTTGAATACCAATTCTTTTCCAAGTTCAATAGCAGCATCTTTGTAGCTAGTTTTTTTTCCAGGACTACTACCACAAAAAACACAAATCCTTTTGAATTTGGATTGGGTGATATCATTGTGTATGTCCATATCCATTAGTAATAAATCAAGAAACAAGAAGAAGAAGAAGAAGAGCAAATATCCTAAGTATGTGAAAGTTGGGGTTTGTTTGTTTTGTTTTTTTGGTGTATGGGTTCATGCATATATAAGGGTAGAGCACAAGGAGGCGTACATTACCATACTCTCCCTAGTTCCTTTTTTTTTTTTCCATTTATTCAGGTCTCGAATATAAAATTTTTATTTTTATTTTGAAAAATTAAATCTCTTTTATTACTGGGGTGCATGCTATAGGCTCTAGTCCATTCTTTTATTTAGCCTTTTTACTTCTCCTTTGGAGATTATTTTTGGGTTACTTGTTGTTTTCTCTACTTAACTCACCATCCAATCAAATCTTCCCCAATCTTACATTCATTTTTATTCCAATCTTATCTCAATTTCTTGGATTTTTTTTTTGTAAAAAAAAAAAAATTCAAGATTGGAGTTTGAAATTTCCATTTTTCCTTTTTATTTTTATTACAAAGATTCAAGTTAAGTTTGGAATTAAAAACATTATAGTTTATTTAAGAGAGTATGAATGATTTTTCTTCTATTTTAATTAGAAGTTTCTAATTTGAACTTTGGGCGTGCAACTATTATAAATAGTTTTGACTTTTGAAATGGTATTTTATTATCATTTAAAGTTTTAATTGACCCGTTCTATGCCAAAAAAAAAAACCTCGTAGTTTAATAATAATAATAATAATAATGTAGCTAAAAATAAATATGAAAACGAACAGAAAAAGCCCTAAATTTCAAGGAAAGACATGCTCTTCCACCAGTCAATTAAGAATCCTACATGCCAAAAAAAAAAAGAAAAAAAGTTGCTTATTCATTTAGTAGTTAATATTCCGCAAGTCGACATTTATTAACACAAAAATTTACAAAATTGTTCTCATATATAGTCTCTATTCGCTTACAACATAACGAATGTTATTGTCACATTTCGGTGGCACATATTTCTTTTCCACTTCTTTTTGCCTTTTTCTTTTCTCTTTTACTATAGAATAATTTGTTATATTAATTAATCATTAAATATTATTAAAAGACAATTCGATATTTAGAGTTTAAGAAATAAAAGAATGATTTATAATTGTAGTACGATTAATTTGAAATTGACTTAAGTCATTTGAAAAATAATAAATCAAAAATTATTATGTCCAACTATCTAACACAGGATTAATCGTCGTATGACTATGACCTATGTTGATAAAATCTAACTCTCAAGAAATAAAAAGACTGATCAAAGATTGAGCAAGTCAATAACTCAAAAAACAAAAAGAAAAGCCTAAACAGAAAAAATAATAGATTAAACAAGTGAAAATTGAATCAAAGGACAATATCACATTGAAAATTTAGAAAGTAAAAAAAAATTATAATTAAATTTTAAATACTTTGATTTATTTTAAATTAATGATGAATATATAGTTATTAAATTCAACTGTCTAGATCCATTGCATTCTTATAATCATTTCTCCCACCATAATTCGACAAATGTTTCGTGTACCAATTTATTACATAAAAAAGTTATATTTTTTATTTATATCATTAATTCGAATACGAATTATGAATCATAACACAAATGGTATATTATTTTTATCATCTTCTAGATCTTAATGAATACCTTATCATTTAATCGATTAATAAATTCAATTGAATTCAAAGATGATCCACAAATTAAACTAACTTGATCATGCATGATGATTTTTTGAATTAAAAAAAAAAATTCTAGAGATAAAAAGAAGTGGAATCTTAAACTCTATCTACAAAAAAAAAAATTAGATTGCAAATCATCAAAATTATTATATAAAGTATAGTCGAAAACTAGAACCTACTTAAAATGGATTATTGATTAATTAATACATAAAGTCAAGTAGAATCAACTACCTTCTGATTTGAGTTTCAATTTTCTTTTCTTGTCCTTGTTGCAAATTGATCAGCAAATACCGTTATAATTTTATTTTATTTTTTATGAATATATTTGCTTAAATGTGTTAAACTGAATTCTACATTCAACGTTTAAGAAATAGAACAACAGTTTAAAATTACGGTGCAATTAACTTCACTATTTTTATTTGTAGTATTGACAAATTTAGAGTGAATTTCACCAACGATATATAACGCGTAACAATTCGGTACCTGAAAAATTATTTATAATACAAAAATACCTTAAAATTTATTTGTAACATAATAGTAACTCAATTTTTATTTTGTAATACAAAAATCCCCTAATTTTTATTTTGTAACTAAATAGTACTTCCGCATTAGAATATTAGTCTCCATAACATAAGAGTGATATAAAATATTCACATCAAATAAATTTTAATAAAAATAAAATTAGATATAGTATTCATATCAGATAAATTTCAATTTTACTGACTGTATATTAGAACTAATTTTGTTTTTATTAAAATTTATTTGGACATTTCATATTATATTTCTGTTAAAGAGACTAAAAAGTGTTTGAAAGTGCTGTTAAGGGTTTCAAAAGCAGGTTTTGAATTTTTTTGATTTAATTGACCATTTTTTTAATTTTTATGAATTATTTTTTTTCAAATATACTTCTGGAAAAAATATCTATTTATCTGTATTTACCAAAAATAATCTTCAAAACTCAAAAAAATTAAAAACACAATCTTTTTTTTCCGAAAAATGTGTTTTCCAAACACAATGCTAAATGAAACATAATAGTTGAAAACATAAGTACTATTTAGTTATAAAATAAAAGTTAAAATACTTTTGTATTACAAATAATTTTTAAAGTACTAAATTGTTACAATTTATATAATTGGGTACCTTTGTATTACAAATAATCTTCTAGGTACCGAGTTGTTACGAGTTAGATAATTGAGATACCGAGTTGTTACGAATTATATAATTGGAGGACCTCTAACAACTCGGTACATAAGTACTATTTAGTTACAAAATAAAAGTTGAAATACTTTTGTATTACAAATAATTTTTAAAATACTGAATTGTTACAATTTATATAATTGGAGTACCTTTGTATTACAAATAATCTTTTAGGTACCGAGTTGTTACGAGTTGGATAATTAAGGTATTTTTGTGTTACAAATAATTTTTTAAGTATCAAATTGTTACAAATTATATAATTAGAAGACCTATTATGAAATCACCCACAAATTTATAATTATCAAGTCGACTATTTAAATTCATCAAATTCCAATAAACTGAGCTAATTATAATATGTTATTTTAATTTTTAAAAATAATTTTGATAATCAGTTTATTAACTAAGAAGAAGAGGTATTTGATATAAAAGCAGGATAAAAGTATATAGTTGATTCACACGAGAGTGCTAGAAGTGGAAAATATATTTTAATTGATCGAGTTTTAAATTTTAGTTAAAATTAAAAATTTCAAAAATTTTAATTTTAGCGAAATATGCAGTCAAATATTGCATGACATGAAAATATACTTTTCATTTTAACCTTAAACATTTATCCATAACTTTTAACAAAATATATTTTATAACATTTATGGATAATATTCATTTTACTAAAATCATTCCATAACTTTTAAGAATAAAATGGAAAAATAAATGGTTTAGACAAATATTTTATAACCGAATTCACCAAGTGTACAAATCAAATAAAAAAATCAAAAATTTTAATCGTATTTAATAAAACTCATTTACTAATTTTATATATATAATCATAATTTTTTTTTTAAATATAAAAGGAAAAATTGATAAAAAAAAAATTCTCACGTAAACCATTCGCCTTGAGAGAGAGAGAGAGCTTGAAAAGCCCTCCCCTATTTTAATCGTTCTGTGGTTTGGGGCGTTGTTTAAATTTTTCTGATTTTTTTTTAATTTTATTTATGAGATAATGATGTATAATAATTATATAATTCATTTTCTAATTAATATCGTTAATCATAAAATTATTCTTCTCTTTTATTGATCATGATAATTACTTTTATATATCATTCGTGGTTTATTTAATTAATAATTTAATTAAATTATAATAATTTTAATTAACACTTTAATTAAAATTATATTTAAGAGAAATAGTTAAAATTAATCAATATTAATTTTAACTCAAAAAGTATAAATGATCATTTCTAATTTAATTTTCAATTAAATTACTCCCCACCTCATAAATATGGACAAACCAAATAATTTATTTTGAGTGTGACTTATGAGGTCAATAATTTTATCAGAATGAAAATATAATATTAACTCCTTAATATTATATCAGACATCATTTCTGAATTTCTCGTATATCTGGATATATTAAATATCTTTCCGGAATTCTCATTTTAATTACCGATAAAATTTCAAATATTAATTTGACCTATAAATTATAATATTAAGTCATTTCGTTACGATCCTGATATTAATTAGGGTCACAACATGTCAAACCGTATTAGTGATAATTTGCGTTCTGATTAAAATAAGACTTATCATTATTAATCTAATTAATAATTAAATCTTATATTGAATAAGTCATATTTCTCTTGATCATGAATTTATTTTATCAAAACTAAAATATCAACTACATTAGAATCTTACTCTGGTGTTACAAGGTAACGAGTTCTACTATTGGTAATTTCATATTTCACTACATGACTAATTGTGGTGACTACGAGCCGGATTACCAAGCGTGAATAGTATACTATAAGGCAAAAGCACATCCACAACTACCCATGAAATAACAGCCTTGATACCTTAAGCCAAATGATTTCGAGTCATAAAATATTCATATATTATGACCAATATAATAATTGTTGACATTTAGGACTATTAATGTAATTATTATCAGGTGTCACTGTTTGGTACCATTAATTCTTTAAGAAACCACTGATTTATCTAGATATTATTATATAATGGAGAATAAGACTTCTTCTCAAAATAAACCATGTGATAACCTAAAGGTTTAATAAATGACCAAATCCTATACATGTTATGAATATTTTTAAAATTATCTTTTATTAGAAATATTTATCTCATTATTATCAACAACTTGACAATAAATTCTCTACAGATAATCAAAAAACTGTATATTTCATAATATATTTAACTACTGTATTCATAATTTAATCAACAATTTAAATATTTATTTATTATAAATATTAAATATACATGTTTCTACTTAATTGTACCTCAACAACCTTCTCTTTTTAGACATATTTGCTGTATTCATAGGAAACATTTATATTTTATTTCAAAATTTCTATTTTTCATTCTATCGGTTCCGAACCTGAAATCATTACGTTATTCTACCAGGGCACAAACTCCGAGCCCACATTCCCTCTCTTTATTCACCACTAACCAGACTAAACTTACCTTTCTACCGATTCATTTGCTTGAAACAAGTTATTAACTCCATTTATAAACAAAAATATAAATTTAAACTAAATAAATATTTTTCAAAGCTTAATATCACAAGATGATATTCTTTTAACTTTGATATTCTTAAATAAAAATTCATTTTTTTTATCAAAATGGGAATTTAATTGTTAATTTAATAGGATTTAAAAGTCAATTTTCACTACAATAATTGTTCAACATCTCAAAGGGTCCTTAGCATGTAATTGTACGTTGTGGGTTGTATCATACTGTCATGAACAGTAAGAAAGAACTAACCATTTATTGATTGCATGATCATAACAGAACATTCAAAGAGTTTTGTTTTAATCATTCAAATTTGTGAAAGAAGCAATGTCGACACAACATTGACAGATTATCATAATTTATGTCCTTCGGTTGATTAATGTGCTTACGAAATTATTGTCCTAACAACAGTTTGTTCCACATGTGCAC
>CATIWF010024819.1:0-12370 GCA_949630135.1 Balakata baccata
TTACTACTTGTAATTGTGACTGACTTAGTACTTTAGAAAGCTTTTGATAATTATTCTCATTGAGTTGCAACTCATCAAATTGCATCATCTTTCAGGCAAAGAAGAGTAATTAGCTCAATTTGGAGGTGCATACCATATAGAAGACATGGATCACTGGTCATCGGCCGAGCCTCATCAATCTCTCTCCTTGTATTGCACATATGTATAGGAACATGACATTTGTATTTTGGGTTGTATATCTGTATATGTATAAATTACTAAATATGCAATGATGTGTAAATGTGTATTTGGCTTTAACATTTCTAACTGAAATAATTGAACATAGTGTCTGAATTGTTAACATATGTGATGCTTAGCTGTCAAATGTTGCAAAGTAATAATATTATATGATCCAAAAAAAAAATTATCCCTCATTATAAACAAGACTATGTTCCATTATATGCAATATACGACAACATGATATAACTATAAGTGATATCCATAGGTATAAGGTGTTACACTCAATCACATTCTACTTAGGTCCATAATTATCTATTATGTAATCCATACACCCCTAGCATGTATTTTCTAATGCATAAAATAAAGGTAAATTAAATAATGACATTTTGATTCCAATTAGAAAAATCGGTATCAACACTTGAACCGAAATTACCTACTTATATTAATTTGGCCAATTCCATTTTGTATACAATTTTAACATGAGTTTTTAATATTTAATCACATTAAATTAAATTTCATAATTTTAGAATTAATTTAAAATTAATTCACCTTCAAAATAAATTATAATGATGTTAAAAATAAACAATTTAATTTTTGACATGCACATTACTATCTAATCATACTAGAATTATAATTACTCAACTTAAGTTGATCCAAATTTAATTTCCGAAAATTCCAGAACCTCATATCATCTATTCAAGCACTTTTTGGGCAAGTTCAAACCAATCAACATAATTTTTAGCACAAGCCAAAATATCAAGACTAGCGAACCGACACATATTACAACTAGAATTACTTTGAAAATTCAAAATTGAGTAAAATAATTTTGGTATGTATCTAACATCAAAATAACATCATAATTATCACATAAATATATTTTAAAAGTGTTGGAACCAAAATATATAAATACAAAAAATTCAAACAAAATAGTATTGCCAAGTGTACTTTTTCTGCCTTGTATTGCAATTTGTTTGTAAAATTAATTAAAAAAAATTTTAATTAATTCTTTGGCACTTCTAGAAAACATATTTTCAATATATCCAAATAATATTTTAATAATCAAATTAAAAAAAATATTATGAACAACTTCATCATATGAACCAAACAACAACACTAGATCAATAAAATATAGCTTTAGATAATTTTGTAATAAATCCAAATTTAATTATTTGAATTCTATTCAAACTATTTTTCAATTATTATAATCATCTTTAATCATCACGTGATCGGATTATAGCGAGAAAAATAATTAAAACAAATTTTACAAATTAAAATTAATTTTTCAAACCAATTGAACCAAAATTGTCAAAATCAAGCAATCGTATTACATATTCAAATAAAATTAATTTTGATAAACATAAAGGCTCTAATACTAATGTTGTGTTTTGAAGATATATCTCATATATAAAACACAGTGGAAAAATAATAAAAATCAAAATCCAAACCAATGACTTAACTTGAATCATCAAAATTAATTAACTAAAATTAAGAGTTGAAGACTTTACCTTTAGTGTTTTTAAATTTTTCCACATCTTCTTTATATTGGGTTATCGCAAGTTACATACCAAACTCATGATAATTTTCATCGAAGCTAGAGTTTTTTGCATGTAAAAATATAATTTATAGGTGTTTTATAAATATGATGGAGCTGTCCAAATTGAGTAAAATTGCCGAAATAGGAATGGGGCCAAATTTTTAGGCAGTTTTTATTCACCAAGGGGACCCTATAAAAGGCAGTAAACTAATGCCTTCCTTGCTCCCTGCGCTCTTTTCGGATTGAGTCAGAACTACTAACATACACATTAGCGTCTCAAAAATGGAGGAAATGGACGAAACAGAGGCCGAAACTCAGGTAGATTTTTAATGTTTTCCTTTTTCTCTCACATTTGCGTTTCTGACTTTCCGTTTGTTTGCCAAGAAAATAATAAAGAGTTTCCAAGGAAGAAAAAAGGAAAGCTACTCAAAAGTCGTTGAATAATCTCTCTAGGTTGTTATTTCTGTTTGTATTTGATGAAATATTGGAGTTTTTTCGCGTTTCATATCATGTTATAGTCTCTACAAATGCAAAAAAGTGAGAATGTTATAGCACTATTATCAAACTTAATGCGCAAAATCAAGATCATCGGGAATACGAAACTATTTGAAATTTGAGTGCTCAGTTAGTTTTCTTCTGATTTTTTCAGGAATTAAGTTTGTTTTTTCATTTATTTAAAGTGAAATGAAATGAATCAACAAATTTCATGAGCCAAAACAAGATCATTATGTGCATTAATATGTTTGAAATTTAAATGCTCATTTCTGCCTTCTGTTTTGTGATCAACAGATTAAAAAAAAAGGATAATGCTACTTGGATTTAGTTTCTCAAGATACAAACGTTTTTATTTCTTTGTAGTGTAATGAGTATAATGCAACACGTTTACTAATTTCTATTCGGTAATGATTGCTGTTTTGTGGTTTAACTCACGGTAAATATGTTCTGTTCTTTCTTTGGTAGCTAATAAAGGTGAGCTCATATCTGCATAGCTCTTACTTGCAAAAATTCCTGATGAACTGATATAGAGTGTAAGGACTCAGAACAGAGATTAGGAATTTACATCAGGATCTCTGTAGCCTGTTCTGATGCATCAAGCTTAATTTATGGTTCTACAGTCATCTTATTAATTAGTTTATGTATGAGTGTGTGTGTTTATTTGTGTGTTGTAAGATTGTTAACTAAGGTTAGTATTATGTGTCCACTGTTTTCTCTCAAAAGTTTGGATATAAATGCAGGTTTATATGGCATGTATTCTACATGGCCAAAGGTAAGCATCTTTCTGGAAGACTCACTTCTGTTGAAAATATTTACGTCAGTTTCGCTTATGTAAGAAACTAAGAAATGAGACCCTTTTTGATTTAAAAATTGTCTGTAAGTCTGTATGCAGACTTGTGTTCTGCCATAGTGTCTTTGAGGAATGAATATCTTAAAATTTTCAAATGAGGTACTTGAAATGGTCAGCTTGAATAATCAATTTTGAGTAGTTTACCAAATTTATATAAGTGTTTCAATTTGTAGAAATTGTATGCTGTTCTGAATCAAATTATTGGGCTTGTTTAAATATTTGTAACGTATGATTTTGTGATTTAGTGCAAGCAGAATAAATCTACTTGATTGCTGGTTCCAGATAATTTATATCCAATAAATGTCTCTATAATTAGGAAGTTTTTACTTGTGTTACTAACTTACTGTGAGATTGTCTTGTTAAAAGTGGAAAAATAAAGATCCCAACATAAACAAAGTTAAAAGGCAATCCTAACTCCTAACAGCAAAAAATGAAATGATAACGAATAAATAATTTGCTGTAATCAAATAACGACAAAAATATTTAAACTGGTTAAAAAAAGTGAGGAAAAGCAAAAGCATCCTTAGGTGTTGCTCCTTGTATTTGATTTTCTTTTTTTATTTTTATTTTTTCATTCCTAAAAATTTGATAGAGCTGATAGTTAAACTGAACTACAGGGTTGGTATTTCTTATTATGATTCCAGCATTCGCCAACTTCATGTGTTTGAAGTTTGGGAAGATGGCAGCTTGGATTTTCCACTGATTGATCTAGGTACGTGCTCCATCTCCATGTCTCTTTATTAAGTCGGAGTGCATTTTTCTTTTACAACTGGTTTGGAATGGTTTTTCTTAATGATTCAATACATTTCAATTTACTAAATTTCTATAGATTTATATTCTTTTGTTATTTGTTCTCTCATGCTGTAAGTTATAGTTTTAGTGGTTTCAGTTATTCATTTTGTCATTTATCTCTTAATTTTCTTCTTTATACAGTAAAATATCAAGCTAAGCCCCTGATCATTTACACAAGCAGTAAAAGTGAAGATTCCTTTATATCTGCTTTACAACGAAGTGGTACATTTCTCTCTATCTCTTACTTATAAGCCATTCATTTCTGATATGTGTTCACTCTGTAAAGTAATGCAGACCACACCACTGAGCCTCCAACCGTGAAACTGGTGAAAAGTTCAATCTTCAGCTATGAGCAAGCGTGGCACAGGTATGAAAGATCTGCATAATGGATCCTGGCATTTATTTTTGTAATACATCCAATAGGTTGGGGAAAGGAAATAAAAGCCCATAATAAGCATGAATGTGCTTGGTAATAGCAATGGTAATTGCAAGCTGCAGCAATTTCAGTGGCACTATGTAAGCTTCATCAAGCATATTTTCATGTATCAGTTTATGATAAGAAACTCTACAACAGGCAACAACAGCTGCAACTACAATGCTTATGTCTGGTTGGTTTTGTTGGGGGTGTGTAAAGAAAAAGAATGGAGAGAAATTGATTGTGTATTTCACTATGAAATAGTACACATATAAATACAACTTTGTAGAGACCAAAATAGGAAGAAAATCAAGCTAATTCCTATTTAGGCTAATAATACATATTTACATCCTATAATATAGCCTCCCCCTCAAGCTGGAGCATAAATGTCAATCATGCCCAGCTTGTTATAAATATAAGAAACACGAGCTCCATTAAGAGCTTTTGTAAAGATATCTCCTAACTATTCTCCAGTCCTCACATATGCTGTAGAGATTAGACCTTGCTGAATCGTTTTACGAATGAAATGACAATCAATTCCGATATGCTTCGTTCATTCATGAAATACTGGATTGGATGCAATGTGAAGAGCAGCCTGATTATCACATCATATCTTAGCTGGTACCAAAGACTTGAGACCTACTTCAGTAAGGAGCTGATATATCCATATAATTTCACATACAGATTGTGCCATAGCTCGATATTTTGATTCTGCATTTGAATGTAAGACAACAGATTGCTTTTTGCTTTTCTATGAAATCAAATTTCTGCCTACGAATACACAATAGCCTGTAGTAGATCTCCTGTCATCCTTAGATCCAGTCCAATCAGCATCAGAAAAACACTCAATTCTAGTATGACCATGATTGCCATACAAAATGCCTCTCCTAGGTGCTCCTTTTAAATAACACTATTTGTTCCATTGCCGTCCAATGATGAACAGTTGGGGAAGACATGTATTGAGTTACAACACTAACCGAATATGCAATATCTAGACGGGTCACAGTAAGATAGATGAGTTTTCCAACCAATCTTCTATACCTCTTAGGATCCTTAAACAATTCTCCTTCTTTTGTCAGTTGCAAATTAGGAACCATTGGAATGTTGCACGGTTTAGCCCCCAATTTTCCTGTTTCAAACAACAAATCAAGCACATATTTTATTTGAGATAAGAAGATTCCCTTTTTGCTTTTGTTCACTTCAACACTTAGAAAGTATTTCAACATCCCAAAATCTTTAGTATGAAACTGGCTCTAAAAAATGATTTAAGAGATGAGATACTTGTAGTATCACTACCAGTAATGACAATGTCATCCACATACACTACTAATAGAATAATATCATCTGCAGACTTTCTGTAAAATACTGAATGGTCAGACTGACTTTTTTTCATTCCAAACATCTCAACAGCTTGGCTAAATTTGCCAAACCAAGCATGAGGACTTTGTTTGAGCCCATACAATGATTTATGAAGACGACATACCTTTCCAAACTCCCCCTGAGCAACAAAGCCAGGTGGTTGCTCTAAATAAACCTCTTCCTGAAGATTACCATGAAGAAAAACATTTTTGATGTCTAGTTGAAGCAATGGCCAATTATAAGTGGCGGCCATAGAGATAAATAATCTGACAGATGTAAGCTTAGCAACAGAGTGTCAAAATAATCTACACCATATGTTTGGGCATATCCTTTAGCAACCAAGCAAGCTTTCAGATGTGCAACTGATCCATCAGGATTAAATTTTACTGCAAACACCCATTTACAGCCGATTGCTTTCTTCCCTGCATGTAAATTCATTAAAGTCCAAGTACCATTATCTTCTAAGGCATTCATTTCCTCAATCATGACACCAACCAGGATGAGACAGTGCTTCACGATCAAATTTAGGAATAGAAATTGAATTCAGAGAAGCAATAAAAGTGCAAGATGACGATGATAAATGATTATAAGATATAAAAGATGGAATATGATAAGTACGCCGACGTTTACCTTTTCGAAGAGCAATGAGAAGATCATCTGGATTAACATATTGAGGGATTGGATCTGACGACGAAGAAGCAGGTGCAGCTGGCACAGGACATGGTTCTGAGGGAGTTGTTCGTCGAGAATAGAGTTGCACTACAGGAGGCTTAGGACAAGCAGAAATAGACTCAATAGGATTAGAAACTGAAGATGTAATGGTATAGATTAACAAATCATCATCCTCCTCCCCTTGACTTGTATAAGATGGAGATGAATAAAACAGAGTATCCTCAAAGAAGGTGACATCAGCTGAAACAAGATACTAGTTAAGAGTAGGACAATAACACATATACCCTTTTTGGACTCGAGAATACCCAAGAAAAATACACTTCAGAGATTTTGGATCTAATTTTGTGACATGAGGACGAACATCCCGAACAAAGCAAGTATATCCAAAGATCCTAGGTTCAATAGGAAATAATGTTTTATTTGGAAAAAGAACATGATAAGGTTTCTCACCATTAAGAACAGACGATGACATCCGATTAATAAAAAAACAAGCTGTAGAGACAGCGTCTGCCCAAAAACATTTATGAACTTTCATTTGGAACAATAATGCTCTTGTAGTTTCTAGGTGTCTATTTTTCCGCTTAGCAACCTCATTTTGAGATGATGTATCAACACAAGAAGTTTGATGAAGAATACCATGTTGAATCATGCAATTTTGAAGTGGTCAACAAATATTTCTTAGCATTGTCACTTCTCAAAATTTGAACAAAAACATGGAATCGAGTCTTAATTTCAGCACAAAAACTAGAAAAATGAGAAAACACATATGAACGATTTTTCATTAAGTATAACCATATCATTTGAGAATAATCATCAATAAATGTAACAAAATATTGAAATCTTGGTTTGGATATAATAGGACAAGGACCCCAGACATCTGAATGCACTAACTCAAAAGGAGCACTGACTCGTTTATTGACTCTTGGACTTGAACTAAGACGATGATGTTTTGCAAATTGACATGACTCACAATCTAATGAGGAAAAACTTTGAAACCGAGGACAAAATTTCTTTAACACAAAAAGAGAGGATGACCGAACCTACAATGTGCTTCAAATGAGTTGACTAATCCAGAACAAGCTATGGATCTCGATACTTTTGTATTAAGGATGTAAAGACCCCTAGACTCATGTCCTTTACTAATAATTTGCTTCGTCGCAAGATCCTGAAACACACAATAATTAGGAAAGAATAAGACAAAACAGTTTAAGGAACGAGTAAGTTTACTAACATAAATTAAATTTAAAGATAGCTGAGGTAAACTAAGAATAGATGACAAAGAAAGTGCTGGAGTAGGAATAATTGTGCCAGACCCAAGAACAGATGATGTAGATCCATCTGCTAAAGTAACATTAGAGGTAGATATGTGTTTTTGAAAGGTAGAAAACAGACTAGAATTACCCGTCATGTGGTCTATGGCACCGAAATCAATGACCCATTTGGAAGAGGAAGAAACAAGATATATATTGGGTTTACCTGATTCAATGATAGTAGTGACAAGTAGGCTGATTAGGTTGAGATTTCAAAAAATCTTGATACTTAGCATATTCATCGGCAGATATTATAACAAATTTTTCCTTCATATTTGTTAAAATAATCAAACAAACTACTCAAAATTATACCGGCCACCAAGAGAGGAAAACAAAACTTGTAATACAAAAGGCCTCACACCATACCGATGTAGACCCAAACAGATCAAATAAAATTTAACCCCAAACAGCAAATTTAACTCCCAAACAATGAAATATGTCCCCAAACAGTAAGAGAAGAGAGGGTACAAATGTTCCTAATAAGAAAGCAAACATCAATGAACAAATACCAAGATAGATGCGACCTTCGGAGAGGAAACCGGCGTGAGGACTCTGATCACCAGATTCTGGGCCAACACCGATTGGCAGGTGGTGCTCCTTCTAGGGCCGGCGATGACATACTAAAGTCACTCTAAAATAGTGACGCAAAACTCTTGCTCTCTAGGGCAAGAAAAAAGAAAACCCAAATTTGTTTTTGAAAATGCCCTAAGGCTCTGATACCATGTAAAAAAAAAAGAATGAAGAGAAATCGATTGTGTATTTCACTATGAAATAGTACACATATATATACAACTTTGTAGAGACCAAAATAGGAAGAAAATCAAGCTAATTCCTATTTAGGCTAATAATACATATTTACATCCTATAATCTTGTAACAGGGTGGGGTGGTTTGTGGTTTGTTTGACAAATTTATTGTGATTGTGTTGACTTTTGCTAATTAGTGCACAAATTCATAAGCATTTTATTTTCTATTTCTTCATTGCACATAGGAAATACATCTGTGAAGTTTCTATTATTCAGCTATTATGGTTGTATGTTTCCATCTTTGCCATGCAGTTCTATTATTACAGCTTTTACCCTCCTTGACTTTTGTTCTTTCGAACTTTCGAATCCACATGGAAGCATGCTTAATCAAACTATTACTAGGCATAGTCAACACTTTCCTTTTTATTTTTTCTCAAATATTGGCTACTTGGATCTGCACTATAATGGTTGACATATTAAACTTTCAGATACATGATTTTTCATAACAGTATGATGTGATTATATAATCCGATTGATGCATTTTCTATTTGAATCTATCTTTCCTTCAAGTTGCCAATCCTCCTCACACCTGCCTTTTTGTTTGGTTGTGTAGATTGATATACCTTCGAGTAACAGGAATGGATGACGGGCTAAACATTAAGGAGAGGATTTGTTATGTTAGTGCAAAATCATTTATATTTCATTTTTTTAATTTAATCATGTATATCCTTGATCAGTTTTGAAAATATATATAGTTTCCTTTTGTTGAAGTTAGGTTCATTTACTTGTTCTGCTTATATATATTCAGTTTTGAGAATATATATATTCAATTTGCAAATTTTGCTGTTGTATTTTATCAGTATCGTTTATTGTATATCAGTCTCCAAGTTACTTGGTGATTTCATCATTTTTTCGTTAAATCTTAAGCAGTTTTTACATGGTAGGGACAAATCTTGCTCTGGACATTGCAGATTTTGATTTTAATGAATGGGAGAAAGCAGTTTCCTGCTCTTGATTAATATATGTAGAGTTTGGGGGAGAAGTTATCAGTAGGAATCCTTTTACAGATGTTCCATGTATTGATACCCTTTTTATTTCTCATACTTGCTTTGCAAGCCAACTGTTTAACCTTTCTTTTCCTACCAAACTGTAACCTTCTTTTGCATGATTAATTGTGAAGGTATTCGTCATTGGGTATTGTACCTTATCCTTTTTCTCACCAAGATTAGAGGCCTTATTAGTTGTGGACTTGTGGTTAATAGGCTTGTAAGGCATGGCTTTCCTTTCATATTTAGATACTCTGTTTAAGCCTTTTGAGTTTTTATTGATGTGTTGTACATCATAAACTATTTTTTTTGTATGTTTCTCTGTCCTTCTGTTACAGAGTCACTGCTTCCAAACCCCTATCTGCAGTTCATTGATTATTTTTCTCTTTCAATAAGGCAGCTAAGTTCCATGATGGACATGGGGAGTGAAATTCAGGTTCGAGCAAGTGGGGGTCTTCTTGCCATATTAGAGAATGAAAGGATTGTTGATGCACTTGAGCAAAAAGAATGTGGGAATGCTTCGATTACAATTGATTCTGTCGTGGAAATTTCATTGTATCCTCCTCTCTATGAAATTTAATTCTTATATAATTTTTGCGACAAACGGATTCTTGGAAAGAAACCTGGAAACAATGTACTCTTTAATTTATAAACAGAAACAAATTTCTTAAACTTGATGCAGCAGCTCATGAGGCACTGCAGATTTTCCAAATAGATAAACATCCAAGTCACATGGGCATTGGTAGATCAAAAGAAGGGTAATTCTGTATTATACTGCCCATGTTTTACCAGCAAAAGATTTCTATTGATTTCATGACATGCAGGTTCTCTGTGTTTGGTATGATGAATAAGGTATGTTGAAATATACATTTCAGTTTGTAAGTTTTATTACTTTTTGTACAGTGGACTAACTTAATAGCGTTAACCAGTGTGTGACACCAATGGGTCAACGTCTTTTGAGGTAGATTACTTTTTGGCGACATTTCCAATAATATATCTCTTCCAACATTATCTCTATCCCTGGACCAACTGGTTTTCCTCACTTCAGAAATTGGTTCTTGAGGCCCATACTGGACGTTGAAAGATTGAATGACCGTCTCAATGCCGTATCCTCTCATTATTTATTTTTGATAGAGCCTTATTTCCTTTACCCTTATTAGAACTTGGTACAGTAACAGAATCAAGTGAAAATAAGCTAACACTACCATAGAATGATGTTTGGTTTCTTGATTTGGCTGAACAAAAGAAGTGCATTTCAAATCTTGTTACCTACTTGTTGAATATTTAGAATGAAGTGATTGGCATCAAGAAATTTATGATCTCATTTCAAAGTTATTGAATTTTGTACCTGCTAGAACAAAAAAAAAAATTAAATTCCTATAGAGACCAAGATATCATTCTTTCTATGTTCTGAAGAACTGATGGTTTCTCTGCATGAAACATTGAAGTCTATTAAGGACATTCAGCATCTACTCAAGGTATTATTTCTATTCTTATTTGGGCTTGGGTGGATTTTCCCTTGTAAATTTGGAGTTTTCGGACTATAGTTATGATATATTTCTGCAGATGAAGGAAACAGAATAAGATATGGAATTTAAAATCTGTTCCAGTCACAAACTTCTTTGTTCGCCTCAATTTATCTGGAATGATTAAATGACACTTTCTATCATGTTAAAAATGATCTGATAGATCTTGGCTTGGCTAATCCTCTCCTCCACAATCAGTGTATCGGCATTATGAATTCTCCACTCTAGTTAGCTCATTTAAGTTTCAGTCTGACAGATCCTTTTTGCAATTCAGCTCTACTCAGGGCCTGAAATATGAGTTGATTGTGATTCTTACCTCATATGTTGATAGATACAAATGGTCTCATTGTCCCCATCTTTTTTTTTTTCTTCTTTTTTGATTGGTTGAATTGGCAGCATTCTGAAATTAGCAATGATCTTTTTTCTCTCTCTCTTTTTTTTAAGAAATTCAACTCACCTAGCTCCACGTGTACTACTGGTGATTGGACAGCCTTCTTGAAGGTAACCTGCTTAGCAGAAGATATTTTGAATTTCCTTTTTTCCTATTTTCTAATATTTCCTAGTCCTTCGTTTACAAGTTGATGGTGAGAATGTTTCATTGTCACTGAATGATATCCATCATTGCCAATAACTTTTCTGTTCTCTAATTAATGGCTTTCTCATATAACATAAATTTTGATGGTTTCTTGTATTTCCTCTATTTTTTTACTTTTTATTTTTTAGTGTACTATCAATTCTTCAATGATATTGTTAACAAATAGCAAAATTATCTATCTGAACCTCAACAAAATAACAAATAAAATCAGAATAACAAGGAATGAATAAAGGATTCAAGCTATATTGATATTAATGAATGGCTGAATGATATATACAGTGGAGAAGTTAAGAAGATAGGAAGAAGAAAGCAAACTCTGTGAAGCAACTCTCATAGCCCAGGGACCAAGTCCCCTTCTCCAAACAAATTTAGAGATCTTGCAACCCATATTCTCCACAAAGATGCCTCCCTCCCAAAACAGCCAATTATTCTTTATAAAAAACCTATAAACCTCAATGACCACGCTGTCCTCTTTTCCCCACTCCACCTGTCCTTCTAGAATAAACCTTCCAAATGGCAGGTTTTGCTCGTGTGGGGACATTCCCTGCTGCCCCAGCCTGCCCTTTGTGTACCCATTCTTTATCAGAAGCACTGAGGAAAACAATTTTGTGTGACCTTGACAAGGAAGTGGGAAATAGAATCTGAAAACTCCTGCTGGATTTGCCACAGTAAGTCGTATAGTGTTGTGTCCATTCATTTTTTATTTGGCTTGGAAAATGACTTGATTCATCTAGTATTAATCTGCTTTTACTATTGTGAGTAATGTAGTATGCAATTATTGTTTCAGGTAATTGAGTTATAAATTTCATTAA
>CATIWF010024830.1:0-28584 GCA_949630135.1 Balakata baccata
TTTAAATGTTCTAATTGTTATATAAAGACTAATTTAAATCTCTTACAAATCATATTATTTAGAGTAAAAAAAAGATAAAAATATATTATAATGTACTAATATATATTTTATAATTGAAATATAAAATTAAATTAAAGTAAAGTTACATTATATGTAACTGTTCACTAGAAAATAGACTTATCCAATCAGAAAAAACGACGTCGCATAGGAGAAAATGAATAGGGTCAGGCCTGATGTGTCTGTCATATTGAGAGCATATGTAACCGGAACAAGGCCAAATGTGTCTATCTCATTAAAACTAGACGCAACCAGCCCAATATCGGGTCGCGTTTGTTTTTATCGGCCAAGTTAGGAAGTGTCTGTTTTGATAAAAACAGACGTATCTGATCTATGAGGTGGAACGACGTCGTTCTTCTTAATCCAAATACGTCTGTTTTAGGTGAAAACAGACACATCCGATCCTTATAAAACCCTCCCCAACAATTTCTTCTTCATTTCACCAGAGCGCACCAACAATCTCATATGCATTTTCTCCATTTTCGATCTCTCAAGCTCCAAGGTAAGTTTCAATTTTTTTTTTGTCTCTGACATTTTCTTTCTCTTCTCCATTTCGATTTTTCATTTCCATTGACAGCACATTTATCAATTTTTTTTGTTCAATACAGTACATTTTTTGGTTCTTCATTTCTCTATTTCAATTCTTGTCAGTTTGAGGTATGTTTTTTTTTTCTCTCTTGTTAATTTAATTGAATGTTAAAGATGAATATTGTGTTTGTTTAGTTATGCGTGTATGTTATTTTGGAGATGAGTATTTTTGTTAATGTTTATAGATGCATATTATGTTGCCATAGACATATTATGGAAAATATAGGTTTTTATATTTTGATATGAGTATTATGTTTATATTTAAATATGGGTATGTTTTGTTATGGGTATTGTGTTTATGTTACTTTATTGATACTTAGGAAATGAAATAAAATATTAACAAACATTAAACTATTACAAAGTTCAAATTAAACTTTAATTTAATGAAATTAATTATTAAATTATAAAGTTTAACTTAAAAGAAATAAAATTTCAAAAAATAATGAAATAGTATAATGAAATAACAATATAATATTATTTTATATAATTACAATGAAATTAACAAACATTAAACTATTATAAAGTTCAATTATATTAAACTTTAATTTCATTAAATTAATTATATAATCAATTAATTATAAAATTATAAAATTTAACTTAAAAGAAATGAAATCTTAAACATTAAACTAATAATATTGAAGTATATAATTATAATGAAATCAATAAATATTAATTGATATAATTAGCATTAAATCAATTATATAATATTAAATTAAGTATTATATAATTATAATGAAATCAATAAACATTAATTGATTAAGTGTTGATTTCAATTAACATTAAACTAATATTAAATTTACTTAAATTAAACTTTAATATAATGAAATTAATTATATAATTAGAAGGTTAACTATAATAAAATTTAATTAATAAACTAATATAGAAATAATCTATATTAAAATAAATTTAAATAATAAATTAAAATCATCTATGAGTTCCTAAACAACTAGTCTTAGTTTTAGTTTATAAAGAACTAATTAAATAAATAACTAATATATAAATTCCTAAAGAATATAACTCTAAGTTCCTGAAGAATTAAGTATCCAGAAATTTAGTATCCCAATCTACTAAAGAATTTTATATTTTTATGTTTCTGAAAAACTAAACATATTAGTTATAAGTCTTTATAAGACATATTCTAATTAATATATTATTTATTTCGTATAGACAATATCGAATTTGACAAAACTCGAATTTTTGGCACTCGACATCACTGGCAATAATTATTTGTCATAGATACTAGATGTCAAAATACATTTAGAAGCTATGAGTCTTGGAAATACAATCAAAGAAGAAAATCAAGAATCCCAATAAAATCATGTCAAGGCAATGATTTTTTTTCATCATCATCTTCATGAAGGACTGAAACTTAAATATTTAACAATTAAAGATCCATTGGTTCTTTGGAAAAATTGGAAAGAAAGATATGACCATCATAAATCGATCATCCTTCCAAAAGCTCATTATGAATGGATGCAATTGCGATTGCAAGATTTTAAAACTGTAAATGAATATAATTCTGTAGTTTTCAGAATTAGCTCTAAATTGAAATCATGTGGAGAAAATAATACTGACCATGATATGTTAGATAAGATATTTACTACTTTTTATGCATCCAATATGCTCCTGCAGCAGCAATATCGAGACAAAAGTTTTAAAAAATATTCTGAATTAATTTCATGTCTTCTTATTACTGAGCAAAATAATGAACTCCTATTGAAAAACTATGAAACCCGTCAAATTGGTTATGCTTTCATTTTCTGAAGTGAATGAGATAATATATAATAATATTGAACATGAACGAGGAAGAGGACAAAAAAATATTTATGGTCGAGGATATAACTAAGGTTATGGTCGAATTCATAATAAAAGCAATCGTGGTTGTAGAAATAATAATGCATCTTTCCACCAGAAGTGAAAAGAATTGTGAAGAAAATAATGGATTAAAGCAAAATTCAAAAAATAAATGATATCGATGTGATATGAAAAGACATTGCTCGTATACTTGTCTTATATCCAAGTATTTTACTTATCTCTATCAAGAGACTTTAAAGAAAAAAGGCAAAAAATAGAAGCAAACTTGGTAGAAAAAAATGATTTTGGTGATGACTTTGATGATCTCACACATTTAGGTATATTAGATTTTTTTGAGAATCATGAAGGAAAAAATGATCATTTGATCAATGATGACAATATAAACGCCAAATAAAAAAATATATATTATGTGCTCCTTGGGTTGATATTTGTTTTCCTTTTATTTAAATACTATTTAAAATGTTAGAAATTTGTATATTTTTGGATTGATTTTAATTGAATTATTACTTTGTTTCTTATAAATGTTTATTTTATGAAGATATTATGGATTCTACTGAATCATTAGTAGAATTAAAATCAAATGATGCAGATTTATGTCTTGTAGATAGTGCAACCACTCACCTAACAAAAGGAGAAACTTATGTTAATAAAATATCTGGTAGTAAAAAAATAATTGAAGGCTCTGGAAAAACAAATATATTACTACCTGGAGGTACATATTTTCTTAATAAAAATGCATTATTCTCTCCAAAATCTCGCAGAAATTTATTAAGTTTTAAAGATATTCGCTGAAATGGATATCATATTAAAACTACAAAAGTGGGAAATATTGTATATCTCTATATTACAACCCTCGCAATGGGTAAAAAATGTGTGTTGGAAAAAATACATGTTTTCTCCTCTGACTTATATTACACATATATGCGTACAGTTGAAACAAATGAGGTAGTAAACTAGAAGTTTACTAATCCAAATATTTTTCTTATTTGGCATAATGGATTAGGTCTTCTTGGATCAACCATGATGCGAAAAATTATTAAGAGCTCATATGGTCATCCATTGAAGAACCAGAAGATTCTTCAATCTAATGAATTTTCATGTTTGCCTTGCTCTCAATAAAAGTTAATTATTAGGCCTTCATCAAGTAAATTTCAAAATGAATCACCTAAATTTCTGAAACGAATACAAGGTGATATTTGTGGACTTATTCATCCACTATATTGACCATTTAAATATTTTATGGTGTTAATATATGCATCAACAAGATGGTCACATGTATGTTTATTATGAACTCGAAATCTGGCATTTGCTAGATTACTTGCTCAATGAATTTGATTAAGAGTACAGTTTCCAAAATATGCTATTAAGACAATTCGTCTTGATAATGTTGGTGAATTTATATCTAGGATATTTAATGATTACTACATGTCAATTGGAACAACTATAGAACATCATGTAGCTCATATTTATACTCAAAATGGTCTAACAGAATCGTTTATTAAATGTCTCTAATTAATAAACAGACCATTGCTTATGAAAATAAACCTCCCAATTATTGCTTAGGGACATGCAATTTTACTTGTAGCAACTCTTATACGCATTAGACCAACTAGTTATCATCAATTTTCACCATTATAGTTGGTCTCTGGCCAAGAGCCAAATATTTCCCATTTGAAAATTTTTGGATGTACCGTTTATATCCCAATTGACCCCTTACATCCCGCAAAAAATGGGACCTTAAAGGAGATTGGTAATATACATTAGCTATGAATCTCCCTCTATAATTAAATATCTTGAACCATTAACTGGGGATGTTTTTACTTTAAGATTCAATTATTGTCATTTTAATGAGCCTCTCTTTGTTAAATCGGGGAGAGAGAACAATCAATTAGAAAAGCAAATTATTTGGTATGAGCCATCATTAAATCATCTTGATCCTTATATAAAATAATGTGAATTAGAAGTCCAAAGGATCATTCATTTGCAAAGTATAACAAACCAATTGCCAAATGCATTTTATGATCCTAAAAAAGTTACTAAATCTCATATACCAGCAGAAAATGCTCCAATTAAAATTGATGTCCCAGTAGGACAACATGTTAATATTATAGCAAATAAGTCCATGACACGCCAAAAGCGTGGTAGACCACTCGGTTCTAATGATAAAAATCCCAGAAAGAACAAGATAAACAAAGTGACAATTTGAAAAATATTGACGCTCCTAGAGAGCCTATACCAGAAGATATAGATGAGCAAATAACTCCATAAGAGGTTTAGATACCTGAAAATGATGAAAACAATGAGATTTCAATCAACTATAATATTTCATGTAAGAAATGGGACTGAAATGAAATTATTGTTGATAATATATTTGCATATGCAATAACAATTGATATTGCAGAGGAAAGTGAGAACATTGAACCTAAGTTCATTAATGAATATCGATAATGAAATAATTGGCCAAAATGGAAAGATGCAATCCAGGAAAAATTTAACTTATTAGAAAAACTCCAAATCTTTGGTTCACACCTGAAAATATTAAGTTGATAGGCTATAAATGAGTTTTTGTGCATAAACATAATGAGAAAAATGAAATTATGAGATACAAAACACAACTTGTAGCACAAGAGTTCTCACAAAGACTTGACATTGATCATGAAGAAACTTATTCCCCAGTTGTGGATGCAATTACGTTTAGATTTGTTGGAAAGATAGTGCACTAAGAAAGGGGGATTGAATTGGTGGCAAATAGAAATTCCGGCTTAATAGATTTCTTTGAGTGTTTGAGCAATATGCAAATAAAATATAGAAAGTAAAAGAGCAAGAGAATATTGCACACAAAAATTTATAGAGGTTCGGGTGTTAACAAACCCTAGTCCTCTCTCCAACTGCAATTGGGAGTTCTACTATCTCAACTTAAAATTACAATAGAGTTTCCTAGCTAACTCACTACTAGAGACTTTTCCTTACTCACCCATAACTAAGTATTTTCTCAAGGCTCACACCGAATCCAAATCCCTTGTATTTAAATAGCTCGTACAATAACTAATTCCTTATGTTTTGAACAGGCTCATACACAATCCAAATAAGAGTTTTTCTCATTATGATCACTCTTACAATCTATACCCAAGTGTTTAAGGTTAAAACTTAAACCTTTCTTACAATAGAGATGAGAAATAAAATTACAAGAGTTTTAGCACACTTAAAATTAAGCTCTTTTTGTTCTGAGGCCTTTTGGAGGTCTATTTATATTGTTTACCTTCCAATTAGCCATTACATATGGTGCCAAAATTATTTCTAACATTCAAAAGATAATTAACTAAAAGTTGTCTGACAGAAACAGTTTTTCGGTCTAGAAATTCATATATTTGTTGGAGTCTTACACGTGGAAGCTTTGGATTTGTCCTTTTCTTCAATGGCTCTTTAACGGCTAGTTTCAATCAAATTTTCCAGTCGAAACAACTTTTTGGAGACTTTAAGCTTGGAATGCTGGAATCGAGCACTTCCCAAGGGGGAAACTTTTTTCCTGAGGGGGAAATTGTCTTTCCCGAGGGGAAAACTATCCTTCAATATTAGACCAATTTGATCACACTTTTTAGATCTCAATGTTTTCGAATGATCTCTCCACCCTTTATATTTCCCTTTTAATTTCTTACATTTTGCTTATGTTTTCTTATATTTCTTTCCATTTGTCAAGATTAATAAGAATATAAGTAAGTATAGCATAAGATCAATCACATAGGGCATAAAAAGAAAATATTAAAATATTAAACAACATGATACCAAAAGGTTATAGTATAAAAAAAACTCTTAAAATATAACAAGGATATAAAAATAACAAATGTTATCAATTGCTAACAAATGATACCGATTGTTGGTCACACAAACACATATCAAAAACATCAAGATAAGTATATCATCTTAAAGCATAAAATATGAGTTTAGAGAATGTTTATCGATATGAAGACCGTTTCATGATCTTAAGGCACTTTTTCATAGAGATTCAATTCTTCTCTTGTGATCTATTCTTTAAGTAGCTCCCCCTTACTTTATGCCAAGTTTGAGTTTAACGGGGTTGATCACTTGAGAGAAGACATTTTGTTGAGCATGTGCCTTTGACCACTTTTGGGCAACCTACAAAAGAATCAAATAATTTTTGGTACCCATTCAAATTTAGGTCCATGGAGGTTAGCTCTAGAAGGTTTCCAATGAACCTTCCATATAAAACAATGCTTATTTATATGCCCAAATCTCATACAATAATGGCATTGCTTGGACTTAAATGTTTCTTACCACTTTGCATGGGGTTTAGGTTTCATAATATGAAAAGAATATGAATGTGAGCAAGCACCGGTGTTATGTGGAATGTGTAATCTTATGTGCATGCCTTTTATACAAAAAGGCATGATTAGTCTTTTAAGGATTCCTTTTTAGACCATGTGAACTTTTACTAATCTTCTTTTGAGTAGTGGCTTTGATGTGTGCCTTGCCTTTGGCTTTTTGCCATTTACCTCAATGAATGATGATTGTGGTGTGCTAGCCTTAACAAATATTGAGCTAAGTAGAGATGATGATATTGAAACTCCATTGAAGCTTACACCATATCTCACTAGAGGAGGTCTTTGAATACAATAAGTGTATCCAAATTTTCCTTCCCCTTGTAAAATTTTGAAATTGAGTTTCTAAGCTCTTCAACCTCAATTTTTAAAAAATTATTTTCTTTAAGCAAAGAAAAGGTTGAAGGTTTTGATGATAGCAAGGAGCCGGTTGGTCATATCGATAATAGACTCAAAGGATTTCATCTTGAAAAGCTCATATTCGGACATGAGCAATTGGATTCTCTTGGACTTCACTTGTTTGGTTCCCTCATAGTAATTCTTCAAGGTTTTCCAAATGCCATGAGCACTTCTATAATGCAACACTTTGAGATTATCTTCTTGAGGAATGGTGGCAAGGAGAATTGACATTGCTCTTTTGTTTCTTCCATTGCCTTCTTTTGAGCATTGGACCAATCATCCCGAGAAATTTCTTCCTCTACACCTTTCACTTCCTTGGTTGGTGGCTTCCACTCTATGTAAATAGTGTCCCATAAATCAATGGACTCACTATCCATAAAGTGCTCCATTTGGAACTTTCGTTAAGCAAATTTAGCACTATAAAAAATAGGAAAATGATTGCAAACTTCACCCTTCACCATCTTGATCTTTTCTCTCGCACTTAAGCCTTGAATGGAGAGACCAAGGCTCTAATACCAATTGTTAGAAAGATGGTGCACCAAGAAGGGGAGGGAGGGGGGGGGTTAAATTTGTGGTAAATAGAAATTTCAGCTTAATGGATTTCTTTAAGTGTTTGATCAATATGCAAATAAAACATAGAAAGTAAAGGAGCAAGAGAAGATTGCACGCAAGGACTTATAAAGGTTCAGGTGTTAATAAGCCCTGGTCCTCTCCCAAACCATAATTGAGAGTTCTACTATCTCAACTTGAGATTACAAGAGAGTTTCTTAGCTAACTCACAACTAGGGAGTTTTCCTAGCTCACCCACAACTAAGTGTTTTCTCAAGACTCATACCAAACCCAAATCCCTTGCATTTTAATGGTTCATATAATAACTAATTTCTTGTATTTTGAACAGGCTCACATACAACCCAAACAAAAGTTTTTCTCACTAGGATCATTTTTACAACCTATACCTAAGTGTTAAGGTTAACACTTAAACCTTTCTTACAATAGAGATGAGAAATAAAATTGCAAGAATTTTGACACATTTAAAATTAAGCTCTTTTTGTTCTAAGCCCTTTTGGAGGTCTATTTATAATATTTACCTTCCAATTAGCCGTTACATATGGTACCAAAATTGTTTCTAACATTCAAAAGATGATTAACTAAAAGTTGTATGAAGAAACAGTTTTCCGTTTAGGAAACTATGTTTTCCAGTCTGGAAATTCATATATCTATTGGAGCCTTACACATGGAAACCTTGGATTTGTCCTTTTCTTCAACAGCTCTTTAACGGCTAGTCTCAGTCAAATTTTTCGATTGGGATAAGAGTTTCTCGGTCAGAAAACCATGTTCCCTAGTTGGGACAACTTTCTAAAACTTTTGACTTGAAGCTTGGAATGTTGGAATCGAGCACTTCCTGAGGGGGAAACTTTTTTTCTGATGGGGAACATGCCTTTTTCGAGGGGGAACTATCTTTCCCGAGGGAGAAACTGTCATTTAACATTTGACCGATTTGATCACTAAGCAAATTAAATCCAATTGACTTGAAATTTTGTACACTATCAAAACAACACTAGATGAAGACATTAACAGCATTTAATTTGATTATCAATATTAAAATAGAGATCAATCACCCTAAGGTCAATAAGATTTTTAATTGGCCTGGCAAATTTAGAAGGACTTCATATGTGACTTATGGATATCGTTACAGCTTATTTATATGGATCACTTGATAATGACATTTACATGAAAGTCCCTAAAGGACTAAAAATGCTTGAAACATATGGCTCAAAACCTCGAGAAATATATTTAATTAAACTAGAAAAATTCTTATATAGATTAAAACACTTTGGACAAATGTGGTATAACCGACTTAGTGAATATCTTCTAAAGAAATGATATTCTAACAATCATATTTGTCCATGTGTCTTTATTAAGAAAACAAATTATGGTTTTACTATAATTGCGGTTTATGTTGATGATTTAAACATCATTAGAACTCCTGAAGAGTTGAGAGAAATAGTAAATTATTTAACAAATGAATTTGAAATGAAAGATTTGGGACAAACAAAATGTTGTCTTGGCCTGCATATCAAGCATCTATTTGAAGGGATTTTTATTCATCAATCAACTTATATTGAAAAGATATTGAAACATTTTAATATGGATAAATCTCATCCAATGGATTCTCTCATGATTGTTAGACACTTGGATATAAAAAAAGACTCTTTTCGTCCTTGAGAAAATGGTAAAAAAATACTTGGTCTAGAAGTATCATAGCTTAGTGCTATTGGAATATTAATATATCTTGCTAATTATACAATACCCGATATAGCATTTTCTGTGAGTTTGCTAGCAAGTTATAGTTTATCACCAACTCAAAAACATTAGAATGGTATGAAACAAGTATTATGTTATTTAGTGGTACATCAGATATGAGTCTATTTTATCCACAAGACTTTAAATTAGAATTAATTGGATATGCAGATGCTGGATATTTTTCTGATCTACATAAAACTCAATCACAAATGGGTTACTTGTTTACATATGGTGGCACTGCTATATTTTAGCATTCTACTAAGCAAACTTGAATTGTCACGTCATCTAATCATGTCAAAATATTAGCAATTCACGAAACTAGTAGATAATGCATATAGTTGAGATTTATGATCCAACATATTAAAAAAAAATGTGATATCCCATTTGATAAAGAAAGTCTAACAGTGTTATATGAAGATAATGTTGCTTGTATTACACAACTCAAAGGAGGATAAATTAAGGGAGATAGAACTAAGCATATTTCGTCAAAGTGTTTTTTCACATATGAACTTCAGAAGCAAGGAGTTTTGGATGTTCATCAAGTTTGATCTATTAATAATTTGACAGATTTGTTTATAAAAACACTTCCTACAACAATATTTGAGAAGTTGTGAACAAAATTGGCATGCGCCAACTAAGAGATCTTTGTTAAAAGATATATTTTTATGAGGGGGAGATTTTTATACATTGTAATTTTTTTTCCTTAGCATAGGTTTTATCCCATTCGGTTTTTCTAGTAAGATTTTTAATGAGGCAGCGTTATGATGCAAAATTCTACATAAATAATGTACTCTTTTTTCTTTACTAAGATTTTTCCTACATGGTTTTTCTTAGTAATGTTTTAACGATATATATTTTATATAATAGATATCCAAGGGGGAGTGTTGTGAGAATATTGGATTAATTAGATAATTGGATGTCTATTAAGATCTCTCTAAGCTTTTTATACCTATAAAATAGTATTAGTGGGACCCACTGAAAAGGACCCACCACCATTTTATCAAAGATGGCTGCCACCAAAATTAAAATCAATATTGGTTATCTGCTTTTGCCTTTCAACTTTTGCCTATATAAAAGGCAATGAATGAAGTTATAATGAAATAAAAAAAAATTATCTCTATATTTCTTCGTACTTTCTTATTATTTTTGTCATATATAGTTTCTATTGTCTAATTTTATAACATTATGGAATTTGTTTGAGCATGAAAATTGACATGTGGTTGGCATATACATGTGTATGTGTACTCGTTCGCAATGTCATGATATGATAATTGATAACACGTGTGACATAATTCATACGTACATTTTATTCTAGATAATGAAAATTATTGATCATTGAAAGAGCTATTCATCTAACTATAATTAGCTATTTTACCAAATTATCTTGATTAGGTCACATCTTTGAAAAGGAAAATACAAAGTATTTGACCTAGGTTTTGCAGCAATTTTCCTGAAGAATCTTGTCCTATTGAACCCACTAAGTAGTGGCCTCAATCACAATTTTTAAATGTCTTAGAAAATGAAAGGACATCTCCCCCTCTTATTTCCATGTTTAAGTTGCATTAATCAAAGATGGTACATATAGGATACCGATATTAGTCATCCACATTCCTTTCTATTGTCTTTTAATTAATCCTAATTAATCAATTAAACTATACGAAAGATAATAAAATATAGTTTACAAAAATGGAAGTGGGTTCTTAATAAAATATTCATTTTCCTCAGAGATGAATATATTTGTTTAGTCCCCCCATGGGTAATTTGATCAATTCCTACTAAACAATTAGAGAATGGGAGTAGGTTTAAGCCCTAGCTAACCCTCTTTAGTACTTGGAAAATTTTGTTTAATCAAAATGAGATCTTACAAAATCTTTTATCTCAAGAATATGTTTTGGAGGAAATACTCTCAATACTAATTTATTAATGATTGAAATGAATATATATTTCTTAGAATCTAATCACAAATTAATTTTGAAAATTATCAATTTCCATTCATTAATATAAATCAATTTTAACTTTTTACACATTAGTTAATAAGAGGTTCTCCCCATAAGGGAATGTTCCTTTCATGAGTAGGACAAAACATATCCTAAGTAAAATATCAATTATGCCAAGAGCAACGATCTCATGTCATCCATAATTTGAGTTGTCAATGTTGATTTAAAGCAAAACTACCAAATTAATTCATAATAAAGAATAATATGCAAAGAGGTACAAGAGTGATTGATTGAACTTTCCGTTAAATTTCTTTTCAATGTGGAGCAGCAAGAATCCAATTGAATTCATTCTCCAGAAAAAATAAAAATAAAAATAAAAAAGAGGTTAAAGAATCCAATAGAATTGTCTCCATTGATAGTCCTCTGCTTAGGACAATTCATAGTGAGTGGTCATGTCTATCAGTTGTCCCTCCATTACCATACCTTTGCTATATTACATGCAGACATCTTTACTGTCTTCTTGGTAATTTTCTAAATCCCAACTTTCCATATCCCATATAGCAGTATTAATAATTTGATTCCATATGATAGTTAATAGAAAATATAATTAATATTTGGAAATTAATATTCATAGGTCTTTACTTATTTTTATTTTGTTTCTTTAATCATTGACCTTTATTATCCAAAACATACACCTTAACATCATTTCTTATTCTTTCTTAATTAACCCAATTTTTTGAATGGTTGTTACCGCAATATAGTCTATAATTTTTTCTTTCTAATATAGGACATTTGGCAGCTTTTTGTAGACACAATAATAATGTGCATAATGTAGTTGATAAGAACACAACATCTAATAAGGCGGATGAAAAAGCAAAGGAGGGATTATAGGCAAAAGAAGGTATGGAAGCCAAAAACTGTAGCAGAGGTGTCAATAGTTAATACTTTCGATAATCTAAGGATAGATTTATGTTTGATTATGATAGCTGAAAATATTGAAATTTGAGTTGGGGAAGGAGAAGAGGGGTTTGTTGACACAATATATACAGATACTCCTCTAGAGCAAACTAGTGAACCAGCGATAGATATCCTCAGCATGCTAACCAGAAATAACAAATTGAAATATCTCCGGTCAAAGGCCATAATGATATCATTACATTTACAAATGATTGTGTTAATGCTGTGAATCAAGCTACAAAAATTGAAAATGACAGAAAGCAACATACAAAGCATAAGGGCACTACTTGAGTTGATTAAACTAATAAGCCTATGTCATGTTAGATGAAGTTGATGCAGGAGGTGAGTAACCTTTGATTGCTGTACACAAAAAAGACTTCAAAATCAAAAGAAAATTATAAAGTTATTATTTCAAGGAGAATATCAAGAAAATCTCAAAAATTTAACTTAAGAAGCTACTGTCATGGAATTACAGGGGTATTGGTAACTTGGAAATATAGAGAAAACGAAAACTAACAATTGGTGGAACAAAAAACTAGATTTTTGTCTATTTTTAGTCTTTTTTGTTTTTAACTGTAGAGAACAATTTATCTTTTTGTATCAGCTCCCTTTGTTGTTAGCTATTTTTATGTTATTTTACTTTTTATTTAATAATGTTTGAGCCTAGAAATCCAATTTCTAGCCTCAAACTTTTAATTAAAAACAAATTACTAATTAAGATTATTTAATTTGGTCATTTTGTATTTTAATTCAAACGAGGGACCCCACTTTGAGTGAAGTGTATATGTAGTTAATTAACTAATAACTAATCTAAAAATATAATATCGCAAAAGCTAATCCACCGTTGAAGTTGTTAACTTGGCCAATTAATGCCACACAAATGCATACTTTAAAAAAAAAAATGGTGCCAAAAGCAACAAAGCAATATAGCCATTAAACTATAATATCTTCTCAACTTGTATATCTTTTAATACTTATCTTAGGTCAAAGCTCTCTAATACATCATTATATAGAAGAAAAAGAAAAATAAAAGTACAATTTGATCATTAAATTTCATAAATTTATGCAATTAATTAAATCTATCAATTAAAAATGTATTCAACTAATGTTTTAAATTATCAATTTCAGACTACTTTATTCCATTCATTATCAAATTTATTCAATTGAAACTATTAATTTTAAAGTAATTTAATTCCTGAGGCACAAAAAATTTAATTAATAATAATTAAAAAATTTTAATTACTCTTGAAATGTGAATTACCAAGTAAATATTGTTTAATTAATAATAGTTCTGAACAAAATTTTATTTAAAAAACTTAATTAATTATATAAATTTATATAGTTTAGAAATATATATAACCAATAGTAGTGGCAAGAGTGTTGGCTCTTGGAATTATGAGTCTTCTTTTCTATACTATGTATAATTTCATCTTTGTACCTAGTAAAAGGATATGACTATTTTCTGTTGTGTAACTCATAGCTCACTAAATCCTTTAAATATGTTTGAGAGGTATCTGCTCTCCCTAGTAAAAAAAATAGTATATGTAGGTAGTTCATATACAAAAAAGTGGAACATGTGTGCTAGCTCAAATGTATGAAAAATATTATTTGTTTCTTACACTTTTTATTCCGATTAGTATCAATAAATATAAAATATTTGTACTTTTAATACGAATCGAATAAAACAAATAAGTGGATGGTTAGAGTACAAATATTTTATACAAATTGAGACAATTTAGGATAAAAAATGTTAAGATAAATAGTATTTCTCTAGATATATAAATCCAACTCCAATGGAATACTGCTCATGAATTTCTTTTACCAATATTTTTTTTTAACAATTGAAAAAAAGGGTTGAACAAATATGAGTTGGTACATTCGGTCAAGAAACAGTTTACGCTTTCATTAGTACAGTTAATGTTATCCCTTCTTTTATTATATTTTCTTACATCTGCTAAATAACATTGAAAACTGATAAGATACGGCGAAAAATAATCTATTTATTTTTTAATCCGATTATATGTATTCTTATTCAAAATCTGTTTAAAATTATAATATTAATATTTGTATATATTCTAAAATCGATTAATATTATTTGATTAATAACTGAATATTAATGATTATCTGTTTAACATTAAATAAAATAAAATAAAATAAAATTTACATTAACTAAACAATTAAAAATTAAAAAATATAAATAATCCACCATAAATTACTTCAAAATCAAATTAAATAAATAAAATAAGACATAAAATTTAATTTAACACATCCAAATTAAAATAATTCATCAAATTAATTATATATTTAAATATTATATATAATCGGATTTGGATAATGAGTATTTGAGTCTCTCTAGCTAAATCATAATCAGATTTAGATACTAATATCCAAATTCGTTCCAAGACTCCAATGGGTTAATACCCATCAATGACTACATTAGAAAATTTTTAAAATTTGAAATCAAGATATCCGCACCTTCTTGCATCCGAGCAGTCTAACAAAATTAGTTACTTTACACATCTGTTATTGTTTTTGAAACAGAGGAATTTCTTTTGCCTGG
Source organism: Balakata baccata (assembly GCA_949630135.1). Classification (NCBI taxonomy): domain Eukaryota; kingdom Viridiplantae; phylum Streptophyta; class Magnoliopsida; order Malpighiales; family Euphorbiaceae; genus Balakata; species Balakata baccata. Next base: position 14,955 of record CATIWF010024830.1, read on the forward strand.
TCCTAATTAAATCTTTTTAGGTTGAAGTGACTTGTTCAATATATATATGACGAAATTATAAATTCTTTCCAAAAATACAAAAATTCTGGAAAAATAGCAAATGAATGTCTGTTGGTGCAGCATATCAAATCCACTATCATTAGTTTAAGGTCAAACCCTCTTCCACTCTTTAAAAAAACATTAATTAAAAACTTCCAAACCCAACTCCCTTTTTATGGTCCAGGTACCAAGATTCCAACAACAAGTCACGTACTTAATCAAAGTTTTCTAATATTGATTGCAAAAAATTTTTATATAAATTCAATTTACTACTTTATTTGCAGACTAAACTAATCACATAATAATATTGGTATATATTGTATTCGTATTAACTAACAAAAATAAAATAATTAAATATATAATATTGTATAATTAAATTAATTTACAGATAATATGTTAATGTAGTAGATTGTATATATCTAAAAATTTCTCATTGCTTAATCTTCACTCTCCTATATATATTTTTGTAATAAGGGTTCCTCAAGAATTAGCCATCTCTCTCTCTATATATATATATATATCTTCTGCTATTGCATTCAAATTATTGTTTTCTTTACATGGAAGAGTCATTGATTTCTTGCAATGATGAGAGGAGTGATGATTTCGAAGAGAGTGGATGGACTATGTATCTTGAAGATTTCTTTGCTAATAACAATAATGATGACGATAATGGTGAAAATTATAGTTCTTTCTCTTTTGATAATTCTTATTTAGTTTCTGATGCCGCTTCTTTGGTTATGAAGAAGTCTGATGCTGATGATGATGATTGTGGTCATGAGCAAATTAGTGTTGGATTATCCACTGATAATTATTGTCGAAGTTATAATAGTGGGTTGAGCTTGATCAAGAAGAGAAGAACTACCAGACCTCATTTGGTTGATGATGCTTTGGAGGATACTGCTAGTTCTCCTGTCAATAGCCCTAAGGTCAGAAATCTCTCTTTTTATTTTTCGTCTAATTAAAAAATTTATCTATTTTATAACTGAGAATTTCTTCTTTTTTTTTTTATTAATTCTTGTACTTGTCAGCTCTATTAAATTTATCATTTTCTTTTTTTTTTTTTTTTTGTCTTTAGTCAACCTCAACTCTTTTTCATTTTCATGCGAATACACAGGTTTATGATTTGATGAACCAGTTCAACAAGAACACAAAGCAGCAGAGAGATCATAGCATGAATACTTCTCAGGTGAATGAGCTAAAAACAAACTTGCATTAATCACAAAAGTTAATATATTTCATGGTCTTCGTTATCCTTTTACTTTCTGATTCCAACTATTTAATATTCTGAATTCGCCTGCATGGATATACTCATTAAATGGGTAAAGTGCTTCATACTCCGAGACTAAACTCAAAATTTCTAGTTAAGGGAGAAAAGAACTTATCATCCAATCTTACCTTATGGAGTATTATTTTTATTTTATGGATGCAATATCATTTTTTAGGAAAAGGGAAATATTGGTTCAAGCAGCCTGGCGGTAGATCAGAGAAGTGATGACGAGGGAATTATAAGAAGGGAAAGTGAGAGCAGAGAACTGAAGAAAAGGGGTCTTTGTTTAGCTCCTTTGTCCATGGTAGTGAATTATTTTGGTTGATTAATATTGAAATTTTACCATTATTACCACTTCTTAATTTATGTCCATATGGCCATCTATGTGGACCACTTTACCTGTGGCTCTGCCACAAAAGGAAAAAAAACAGTTGCCTTGTATATAATGATATTAAGACCTATCATCAATCATCATGGTCTTTAGAATTTGATTAGATTGTGTTTTCATGCAATTTTGTAATTAATTTCTAATCGCTTCTGCATCAATTAGAGGAAGCATTAATTAATTTAGATGCATAATTTTACTATATCTTTACATCATGTAAAGAAGAAATTAAAAAATAATTAATAATAAAAAATATTGAATGATAAGATATTAGCAATAAATTACTCTAAAAAAATTACAATATAGAATTTAAGATTTAGTTGTATTATTTTCTAATTTGAAAAGCTAGAAAGATATTTTTCTATTTTTTTTAAGTTATTCAGCAGGTAAAATTAAAAAATATAATTTCCTATTTTTATTTATAAAAAGTAAGCGTATAAATAAAATTTGAGTGTATTTTGAGCTACAAAATTTTAATTTTTTGTAACCATTTTTTTTGGAAAATTCAAAATTAGAAAATTAATACAAAGAAAATAAAAACAGAAAAGTTTTCTCAAATTAAGCAGTCCCTAAGAATTTCATAAGTAATTTAGATTTAATTTCTACTTTTTCTTCTCCCCAAACAAATTCGTGTGGCCAAAGGTGATTTTCATTTTCTATTTCTATTTCGATTTTATGAAATCAAAATATAGCTACATCATATGGATAGCTTTCTTTCAAAAAAAAAAAAAAAAAAGAAGCTTTTATTTTGTTGTAAATACTTTTGCCATTTTCCTTTGAGGAATTTGAACTTCAAATGTACATATTTCAAATTTCCAAAACACATTATTTTCCTTTTTTTTTTTCCAGGAAAGACATGATTTTCAGAAGGAAAAAAAAAAATTAAAGAAGCACTTTTTCATATGAAAAATAAATTACTAAATAAACATTTTCTACTATTTAACTTATTCAAGTAGTAAATATTAATCCATTAATGATAAGGACACATCAATCAGTTAGAATTCCTATTCTATTTGATATTTTATGAAGTAATGTTAATGATAGTAACATATTTAAGTATATATCCAATACTTACTATCTGACTGATCAGTAAAGAAAACTAAAATATAAAAAAATGAAAAATTATCTTTAGAATTTTCTCATTTTTCAGAAACTGATCAAAAGGTTTAGATGAAGTAACTGTCCTTAACATTCCACTTTCTTATATTATTAATTAATAATATAATATTTGAGCCAGATAAGTAATGCGAATGTTACGATAATGTCAATTTAGTTGAAATTATTTATTGCATTTTTTACAGTAGGCCTCAATTTTAATAAAAAAAATATATTAATAATATAATACTCTATACAAAATTATTGTCAATATCTTTCCCATTCTAGTTTTATTTTCTTATGAATCATAATTATTTAGAGAGGAATTCACTTGACATGGTATTAGTCTTAAAATGTGCGATTTAGATATCTAATTTTTCTCTCATCAATATATGCTTATTTAATTTGACTTGAGAGAAAAAAAAAAAACAAAAAAAGAAAATAATACCCACGAGCAAATATTATCATTTTTTTATTGAGAGATTTAATAAATTGTGGACTATATAATAAAAGTAGTTATCATCTTACACTCATTGTAAAAATATTAAACTCTCTAATATTGATAGATAGTAACGAAAATATTTAAACTCAATTCTCTTAATTTTTATAAATAAGAATACTAATTAAACTACTTACCATATATTTTTCAATACTAAGCTCGCATAACAACTGTTTTCTTCTGAAAATAATTTTAAAGAAAAATATAAGCCGCATAATAGTATAGCGAGCTAAATAACGTCATTCCTTTTGTAGAATTGTAGGAAGAACCGGAACTGGGGGTCATGAGATTAGGGAACTTTCTATATCAAAAAGTAACTAAAAAGATCATGCATGCATTTAAAATTTGAGTTGAAAGAACAACAACAAAAAAAAGGAATTGAAAGAAAAGAAGTAACCCATTTTGGAGCTATTATATATGAAAGTGACCATTAGCCAAAATAAACTGCTCAATTATATTTCTTTTCCCAATAAAATTCTCACTATGTCCCGCTCAATTTAGAATAATTTTACGACGTCCACCATAAGAAAGAATTTCCACCAAACTTTTTCCATTTTATTGCCTACCGTCCAATTTTTTTCTTAACCATCTGAATTATTTCCATTTAGAATAATTCAGATGTTCGGCTAATTTTATTCGTACTAGTTAATTCTATTAAATGGATAAATTTCTTAACTATCTCAAGTTCTAAATATGCTTCATAGCCAAAATTTGAACTACATCTCTAATTAAAAGATAATAGACTTGTAGGTTATGTTTGATTTATAGAATAGATAAGAAATAAAATAGATATTTCATATGAAATAGTTATTTCATGTTTTGGTTCAAATCTAATTAAAAAATAGTTATTATTGTTATTATTCAATTTTATAGAATACACATTTCCATAGTAAAGTAAAAAATAATTATTCCACAATTCAAATAATATCATCTCTTACCACTATCCATCTCTTACCACCACAATTACTTTCATTATCGTTCATCCACCACTATCACTACATTCACAACTACCACCCAATACCACTCATCCACCACTACTCATTCATCATTACTGTCACTACTACCATTATTATATTTATTAATATATACTATATTAAATTATAATTTTATTTAAAAATATGAAATAGTAATTATTCATAAATGATTATTCTAGGAATACCTATTATATTTTTTAATAATTATAATTTTATTCCACACTATTTCATTTCTCGAACCAAACATGGCCGTAATGTTATTGCAGCCTTTGAGGGTACCACCCAGCTTTCTTTACAAATGTAATTTTATTCCTTTTTTTCCTCCATATGACAACCTTTCTTTTTTTATTTCCTACAAGATATCCGACTTAAGATTCAAACTCAAGAAAACAAATACCATTAAGTTAATTAGCTTATTGATTTTCAACCTTTCTTTTAGTTTTTCTTCTTTTGGGAAATAATTCAAAAGAAAAAAAAAAGTCAGCCTTTCTGTGTAACTAGCTTTGGGTTCTTTTCCTTGATAATCATCTCTTAATTTCAACGATAAACCTAACATCCTCACTTAATCTTCTTGCCCAAAAACTAATCTTTTTCCACATAATCTTCCAACCAGTAACTAATATTTCAGTACTTATTTTGAAAAATTAATTATTTACGCAAAATAGCTTAACTAATTAACTCTCCGGCTGCCTCATTAGATGGATATCCAAGAAGATAGAATCTTATGTCTTTTAAATCAATTTTTTCCTTTTTTTTTTTTTTTTTGTAATTGAATTTTGATACATAATTTGTAGACTTGTTCATTTCCTTAAAGTTTCTGTTTTGGATTATTAAATTTCATAGACATATATAGGCTAATTCAATGTATTCAAGAAATTGTTTATGATGATACTCTAATAATTATTGTTTTATTTAAGTTTGTATTAATTGGAGAGAATATTCCTATTTAATTGCGAATATGCAATATTTCTCAGCTTATATATATATATATATATATGTTGTTTCTGTCAAAATTGAGAATATTAGCATCTATTAAAAATTGCTGTTAATTAAAGTAAACCACCACCAAACACAGATTATATATTTTCAAGGGTATGAACTACCACCCAATAATATATATCAATTCCAAACTAGCTAGGCATGAGACCCTTTTGTGCCGACTGCTGACATTTCATCTGCATCACCGTCATCGTCATCTCCTCTCAATGTCAACCTCAAGAATCCAATTTAAACAAAAAAAAAAAAGAAGGAAAAATAAACAGAATGAGACATTCTTGATTTTTGATTTGCACAAAAAGGATTTTGACTAAAAATATGTAATTACTACTACATAAAGGATCTATTGCAGCGCTTGACTTTTGTTGCATTATATTATAAAAGCGCTGTTAAAGACCTATTGCAGCGGAAAACCAGCCACTACATCTGACCCACTTTGCAATAGATCTATGTAACGCTTTACTCCAACTAGTGCAGCGGTTTAGAATGAGTTGCATAAAATATTCCATAAGTTATGTCTTTAGCAGTACTTTATATTTTACAGCGGTTATTAAGTACATATTACAGTGCTTTTGCATAAAAAACATGCAACAATTTTTTCAAACTATTGCAGCGGTTTTCATTTGCAGCGCTTTTCAAAATATATTACAATGCTTTTATATAATGATTCTTGCTCATATCAATGATTATACCTTTAGAATATGTAACGCTTTTTTTTTCAATCGCAATGATTATATGACATATAATGCAACACTTTTTGACATTTGTATCAGCGGTTTTTCAAATCTATTACAACATTTTATAGCAGGTAAATTTAAAACGCTTTTATATTATATATTGCAACACTTATAAATCTCTTATTGAAGAGTTTACATAATACAATAGCATGCCATTAAAGCTCGCAACACCTACACTCGCAATAGCACACCATTAAAGCTCTCTGTCCCAACTTTCTAGCAAAACCCTAGGAAGATGAAATATGTAGAGGAAAAGGGAGCAGCCAAACACTAAACAGACCTAGATCTGAATAAGAAAGTAGCAAACTTAGATTTGAATGAAAATAGCAAGAGGACTCCGTAAGGCTCTACTGATAGGGAAGACAATAGCATAAAAAAAAGGCTAAATTACAAAAAACAAAAAAGTCATAAACTTTGCACTTTATTACAGTTATATCCAATTCTTTAAAAATTTGAGTTTAATTATATGTACTTTAAGTTATAAAATAAATTTTACCTTAAATGGACTAGACCTTAGTCCGAGCTTACGTGTTGATGACCTGGAAAACCATAAAAAAATATTAAAAAATGACATGGCATACGTAGTGGATCTAATGTTAAAAAAAATTGACACATGCACAAAAATAGTCCATTTTCACACAATCCAAAATCCAATCTGAAATTCCTTATGCTTGAAGTAATCGATTTTGAGTGTATTTCAATGACAATCTTAAATTGCAGCTATTTAGTATTGAGAATAAGTTTGCAAAATCTTCAAATAAAGAAAATCAAATTGGATTTTGGACTACGCAAAATGACTCGAAGTGAGGTTCAATCCACCGAAGGCTAGATTTGTTACAAAACCTAAAGTACATATAATTAAACTTAAATTTTCAAAAAATTGGATATAACAGTAATAAAGTGCAAAGTTCATAATTTTTTTGTAATTTAGCCTAAAAGAAATACAATGCTGGAATTGTTTCCCCTCTTTCTTTTTCTTGCTCTCTCGCTCTCACCTTTCCATTACAAGTCACTCACTCCTCATCCTCTTTTTATTCAGAATAAGTCCTCTTCGCTAGTTGATTTCTCTTTTTTCTTTTTTGATAGCTTGGGAGGTGGTGGGTTTGAGTTGGAGAAGGCTGCCTACTGCTCCTCGAAGGTGACCTAATGAAAGAATAAAAAGAGAAGAGGGAGAGAATTTTTTTTTTTTTTTGACAGGAAGAAGAGGGAGAGAGTTAGGGTGACACAGTAACAACACGCCAGAAGAAAAAAGAAATAAATAGATAAGTGCTAAATGTATAATGTGTTGCAACGTTTGTTTTCTGTGTTGCATTAGAATTAATATGAAGCTCTTGTTAATAACTATTACAATAATATTTACTTCAGTGATTTCATATGTTACATTATAAAGAATATGCAGCGCTTGTTAATAGCCGCTGCATATTCCTTTACATGCAACGATTTTTGCAACAGTTTATATCTAATGAAACATTTAGTTGAAAATTTTTTTGTAATAGTAATACACCGTTGTGAAACTGCTGTAATTGAAAATCTATTGCATCACTTTTAGAAGTGCTATAAAAAAAAAGTTGCAATAGGACTATTATGTGGTAGTGGAATGAACTTTAATGATATATAGAAGTTCTTTTAAGATATATCAAAAAATTCATTATGTATATATTATTTATCTAGTTCATCAAATTGGATATTGGGTCATTGCACATGCTAGCTAAAAGATATATGATACATGTATTGTTGGAAACGATTTTGGATTGAGGGGAACTCTAGATCTCGATCGAAAGTAGAGATTTCAAAAATTTTTAATTTGACTAAAACATGCAATCACAATTTGCATGACATGCAAACACACTTTACATATTAAACTTGAATATTTATCCGTACTTTTATAAATTATTTTTGTAACATTTATGGATAACATTCATTTTCCAAGATCATCCCATGATTTTTAGAACAAAATGGAAAAATAAAAAGTTAAGACAAACTTTTTAGAACCGAGTTCATCAAATATACAAATCAAGTAAAAAGACCAAAATCTTTAGTTATATTTAATAAAACTCCTTTGCTAGTACAAGATGTATGATTACTAAATTTCTCCTTTTAATAAATATAAATAGCATTGCAAGGTGGCAAAATTCATTGCAAGGCAATGTGGCATAATTCATTAAGGGCTTAGCAAATGACATATAGCATTAACAGAGAAGGTTGATGGAAGAAGCAATGCCACATGCAATGCATTATTGAATTATAGACACAAAGATAAAGATTAATAATGCATTTCTAATAAATGCACATTAATGCAATTTTATGTCAATAATCCTAACCACCACAAAGAATCAATTTTCTCGTTCATTAACTATGTTAATTACTTTAATATACCAATATGGTTAATTTAATTAAAAACTTAATTAAATTATTATAGTTTCAATTAACACTTTAATTAAAATTATATATGATAAATATTAAAATTAATCAATATTAATTTTAACTCAAATAATATAAATGATCATTTATAATTTAATTCTCAACTAAATTAATCCTCACATCATAAATATTTACTAGCCAAATAATTTAATTTGGATGAGACTTATAAGGTCAAGTATTTTATCGAAATAAAAATATAATATTTACTCATTAATATTATATCAGACGTCATTTTTGAATTATTTGTATACCTAGATACATTAAATATCCTTTCGGAATTCTCCTTTTAATTACTAATAAAATCTAGAATATTAATTTGATCTCTAGATCATAATATTAAGTCCTCTCATTATGATTCCGATACTAATTAGAATCATAGTGCGTCAAAACCCTATTAATCAATATATTAATGAGTGATAATTTGCGTTTTGATTAAATAAGACTTATTATTATTAGTCTAACTAATAATATCAATCTTACATAGATTAAGTCATATTTCTCCTAGCCATGAATTTATTTTATCAAAACCAAAATATCAACTCCATTAGGATCTTGCCTTGGTATTGCAGGGTAATGAGTCCTACTATTGGTAATCTCATATGTCACTACATGACTAACTGTGGTGACTAATAGTCAGATTACCAAGCGTGGATAGCTCTGTATAAGGAAAGAGTACCTCCACAGCTACCTATGAAATGATAGTCTTGACACCTCAAGTTAAATGACTTCAAGTTATAAAAGACTCATTTATTATGACAAAGATGATAACTACTCTGACATAAAATAGTATCTATGCAGTTATTATTATGCAGCACTGTTCGATACAGTTAACTCTTTAAGAACCCACTAGTTTATCCAAATATCACTATATCATAGAGAATGAGATTCCTCCTCAAAAGAAACCACGTGATAACCTAGAAGCTTAATGAATGTTCAATTTACTATCCTTTTCTGATATGAACATTTTCAATATTATCTTTTACCAAAGATATTTATCTCATTATTATCAATAATTTGATAATAAATTATTTGTGGATAATCAAAGGGTTGTACATTTCATAATATAATGTAACTACCACATTTATAATTTAATCAGGAATTTGAATATTTTATTTATTATGATATGAAATATACATGTGTCTATTGTGGTATATTATTTAACATATAAAAAGAAGCGAATACACTAAGACATATACACTACTGATAACAAACTCCTAATTGCACTAGTGCCATTCACTATAGTATATAAGACATATTCTAAAGATGGTGGTCTAACTGTGCTTGTGTCATAGACTTTGTGAATGGATCAGTTGCATTGTCAGCTACTGGAACTTTGTGTACCAAGATATCACCTCACCCAATGACTTCTCTAATTAAATGATAACGCTGAAGCATATGTTTAAAGTTCTTATGAGACCTTGGTTCCTTAGACTGTGTTATTGCCCCATTATTGTCACAATACAAAGGAATGAAACTATGAATAAATGGAACCACATCTAAATCCATTAGGAAGGTCTTCAACTACACGGCTTCTTTAGCGACATTTGAGGCTGCTATGTATTCAGCCTCTATCGTAGAATCAACAATGGCCATTTGCTTGGAACTTTTCCATACTACTACTGCACCATTCATAGTGAACACTTGCCTTGACGTGGACTTCAATTCATCCTTATCTGATTGAAAATCAAAATCTGTGTATCCAAATATACTTAGATCATCTCCTCCAAAAACCAAGAACAAATCTTTAGTCCTTCTCAAGTACTTAAAGATTGCCTTGACTGCTGTCCAATGCCCTTCACCTGGATCAGGCCGATACATGCTAGTCAAGCTAACGGTAAAAATTATGTCTGGTCTAGTATATAACATAGCATACAATAGACTGCCTATGGCTAAAGCATAAGGTATGCTAACCATTCGTGCTCTCTCTTCAAGAGTTTTAGGACTCATCTCCTTAAAAAGATGCACTACATGCCTCAAAGGTATTAATCCTCTTTTAGAATTTTCCATCCCAAATCGTTTTAGGATCTTTTCCAAATAGAGGGCTTGGAACAGCCCTAACATTCTCTTAGCTCTATCTCTATACAGCTTAAAACCAAAAATGTAGGCTACTTCTCCTAAATCTTTCATGGAGAAGGTGGATGATAACCAAACCTTTATATCAGTTAAAAAACCAACATCATTACCTATGATTAGAATATCATCAACATACAAGACTATAAAAGCAATTTTGCTCCCATTAACTTTCTTGTATATATAAGCCTTATTAGGATTTTGAATAAAATCATAACTCTTTATGGCTTCATCAAAACGCTTGTTCTAGCTCCTTGAAGCTTGCTTAAGACCATAAATGGATCTCTTAAGCTTGCACTGTAATGCCCATTAGTTAAGGCTTAGTTCTTATAAGAGTTTGAGAGACATGTGAGGCTGTGAGGGATATTATAGGTTTATAAAGGTTCATTAGAGGTTTATGTAAGATCTTTGGGTAAAAGTTGGCTTAGATTTGGAGTTTGGGGGTAAAAAGGCATAAAAGCAAGTGAGATGTGAAATAGTCATAGGAGTGACATGTAGGAGTCATGGCCATGACTGTCGAGATGATATGTTCTAGTGACTTTCGAGTGTCACAAATGTGACTAAGGGAGTCACAGTTGTGACAAGTTTGCTATAAATAGGTTCAACCCCATTCTCATTCTATTTCACGCAGTTTTAAAAGCCACAAACCCTAGCCTTTGATATCCTCTTACCCTAGAGGTAATTCCACCAATTCACCTCAATTCTTAGCCTTTAAAACATAAGATTTACCATTTAGAATGAGATTCATTAACAATTTGGAGAGAGAGGCATGGAAGATAGGAGTTTTAAAAAGAGGAAGTCTGGAGTTCGAAGAGAGCTCAGTTTCTGTTGCTAATCAGTGTTGATTTCAGTCTTCAAGAGGTAATAAATCATGATTTATCATCTTTTAGTGTGATTTTTGAGAGATTGATAAGGGTTACCCAAATTTGGGTGGAGACCCATTTGTAAGTAGGTGGAATTAAAGTTTGATCTTGAGTTTTCTTGAGGAAAAACTCTTATTGATATTAGATTAAATGGATAACCACATTTTTAGGGGGTTTTGAGTGATCAAAGATCTAGCTTGAATAGTTAGGGTTTGAGTTATATGATTTTCTACATGTATATAGTTTATGTATTGATGTGTGGTTACAGCTATCCATAGGAGGTGTTTTGGATGTTGCAATAACTATTAAAGAGCTTGGAGATTTGTTTGGTTTCATTAAGCTATGTGCATATACTTGCCTTAATTTGATTTAAATGCATGATTATGTGTTAATCTAGTGATTGAATACTTGTATGAGAGTATTGAAATGTTAAGTCATACTTGTGAACTTTAGAATAAATGTTAAGAAGAGTGAATGGCATTTTAATTAGCTTTAATGGGTATATTAGCATGTAATGAATGTTTAAGTAAATGATAATAGACATGAGGGTGAGCTCAGTGAGAAAAATGAGATAAATGACATAGAGTTGTATAGCTATGTTTAACAACATAGAAATGATTAAGAATAAGAATGTGGCCTAAAAACTAGAAGGAAAAAGGGTAGTTGTATGTCACACTCACTATTTAGGGCTTAGATATAATAAGGATAAAGTGGTATAAAATAAATAAATAAATAAATGCATGTGAAAAGATATGGGATATACGATAATATAAGTGGTATAAGGTATTATATAAATGTTATAAAATGATACAAGAGTTACAGGAGTGATTAAAGTATGAGGCAATGAGAAGTTAAAAAGGGCATTTCGGCAGTTAAAAGTAAGAATTTGAAAAAAAAAAAAGTAAAGATGTCATATGGTAGGTATATGAAAGGTATATTGTAAGGATCAAAAGGTATATTTGGAGTATATGTAAGGTATATTGGTCAATTTTGGCTTTGGTTTGCATTGAGGGGTGAAAGAAATGAAGAAAAGTGTAAAAAAACACGATTCATGACCATGAACAAAGTGTTCATGGCTATGAACATCATGGTCAAAGATAAGCATTGATTGTTTTTACTATAAATTTTTATGAATGCATTGATTGTTTTTAGTGTAAATGCTCATGAACATGAAAGGGTTTTGTTCATGATCGTGAAAGATTTGTTCATGACCATAAAAGGGCTTTGTTCATGACTGTGAAAGGTCTGGTATAAAAGCTTTTTACATTATCTTATCCTCATTTTTCACAATTTCATCAGATCTCAAACCCTAAGGACCATCCATACACACCCAAGAACCATATGTGAGTGTTTCTCCATGGATTTTTGAGTGATCAAACACCAAAACCAAGAGAGAAACTAAGATCAAAGTGAGATTTGAGAGATTTAGTAAGGAAGAAGATGAAGTTGGAAAGAGAGAATATGGAGGTTGAGGGAGCTCAGATCTTTTACCAAATCAACCTTGTTTTCTTCCTTCTTTGGGTAAGATTTCATATTTCCCCTCCTATTTTAACAAGTTTGTAGTTGATTGATACGATTTGCTCGAATTGGGTAGGAACCTATTTGTGAAGGGGTTAGATTGAAGAGTGATCTTGGTTTTTGTTGAGGGAAAAATCTATTTGATGTTAGATTAAGTGGGTGACCACGTTTTTAATGAGATTTGAGTGAGTAAAGACCTGGCTTAAAGAGTTATGGTTGAGTTTTATGATTTCAAGCTTTATGTAGCTCATGAGTTAATGTGTGGCTATGTTTATAGTGGAGAAGCCACCCAAGAGCAAGGACAAGCTTTAAAGTTTAGAGTTTTACATGGTTTCATAGAGTTATGTGCATATACATGTTTTAAATTGATTTAAATACATGTTTATGTGTTGATTAGATAACTTGAATGTTTAAATAGTATGTAAAGTACATGGTTGGCAAGTGTAAAATGTGTAAAGGATTAAAGAAATAGAAGATAACCTAAAAACCACAAGGAAATGGGAGATAAATGGAAATGAATCATGAGTGGGTTGTAAGAAAAGTTAATGACACATTAATTGGTTATAATGGGAATAATAGCATGTAATGGAAATTTAAGTAAATGATAATGGATATAGGGATGAGTTGTTAGAGATGTGCACAAAAGGCAATCGCCTTAAGCACTTAGTGTACACATTCATAAAGGCATTCTTTCATTATATTAGTATTCATTTGCATATGAATTGATATAGATCTTAAACTGATTAATGAAAGTCCATGATATGAA